>BQNB010104862.1:0-21580 GCA_026074375.1 Tanacetum coccineum
AGATTCTGAGTGGCTAGGGAGGGTTGTGCATTGCATCACTGGGTCCATGATGTCGATCTTCAATGTCAGCAATCATCTTAGTGATTCTGGTAGCATATGTATTGACCCGGTTTCTGCCTAAGTGTATGGAGGGCTTCTTTCTTTACACCCTTTATCCTTACAATTCTTTTTAATTCTTCAACCCCTTCAGTGATTACTAAGACTTCATGACTAGAACCTTGTTGGGTTTATTCCAGTACTAGCTCCATCTCAGTCGGCACTTTTCCCTTATTCTTACTTTGACTCCTTTTATATGTCATACCTAAGGACTTCTATACTAACTAGTGGATTGTCCCTTGGTAGATCCCTCTAGTTTTGGATGGATCATTAGGAATTGTACCTAACCTTACCAACCTTATAACTCTAATAAATTAAAATGCATGGTCTATAACACCCTGTGTTTTTAAGTCATTAACGACGTCAATAAATGTACTATTTATTTTTATTATTGTACGTGTTTGCTTAAAATTGTAAACGTTAAGTTAAATCGCGTACGCCAAAAATTAGCGTTCAATGTAAACGGGCATCAAACAATTAAATGTTTACATCAAGCAAGGGTTATATAATTATTTTGAGGATAATTAATAACTTTGTTCATTTTATTTTTATCGGATACGTAAAGTGTATACGTTTCGCGATAAATTGCGTTTAGGCACTCCCGGAACCACAAAAACTTTTCTACGCTTCAACAAATACCCACTTTTATACCCAATACATAAAAATTACATAAATATATCATATATATCTTTGTTTTGCCGAAAATAATACAACATGTATGAATATATACATGAAAATTTACATGATACTTGCATCTTGGTCAAAATAAACACCATACTTCATGTAAGTAACACCATACCTTGTTCTTTTAACTCTTATGACCATACCTAGCATGCTTTGACTACTAACCATAACCATGACCATACTTTGAACCATGCTTGGACTTTTGACTAAGATTTCATCCTATATACATGCAAGTAAACTAGCTAACACTTACACACATTTACACTTAGTAAAAATCAAACATATACTCCTTCTAGCTCACTTATATGCTACGGCACAAAACCTCCACCCAACTAAATCCATACAAAATTTTCTACAACCCTTACACTTCTATATACACATATTCTAAGATGTACTAAGACATTTGCAAGTATTGGTTATCCATTTCCAAGTTATAATCAAGAAAAAGGAAGCTAGGGTTTAGTGAAGGAAAGTAAGGGTTTATAAAGTGCAAGTTTGGTTTTTGTGGCTAAACAAGGGTTTAGCACTTGTACATCATCATCATCATTCTTCTTAAGGTCCATTTAAACTCTTTATGTTGCTATAATTTTCATTATTATGCATATGATATTTCTATTTAGCTTAAATCACCATTTAGGTTTTAATCATGAAAATAAAGTTTTCACTTGAAATGACCACATGGATTACTTATATACATGTTATGTTATTACTTACATTATGTTAAAAAGGATGAGAAAATGTTGTATCATATTGTTTTGGTGTAAACATGATTATGGATTAATTAGGGTTTTCATAACTTCATAATATGTTTCAACTTAAAGAAATACATAAGACATGTTAATATTGATTATGGACTTTTAATCATGTTAATATAACACTAAAATAAAGTCCTATGGAAAGAAATATACTTGTACACACTTGGTTATGTATAAAAATGATTATTGAGAAAACTAGTAAATTAAGTTTACTTAAGTAATGTTATGGTTTTAAAATAGATTAATGGATTTGTTGACATAAGTAACTTGGACACATAAGGACTATTATGGACAAATGAGACATCATATATGTATGATTTATAAAGTATATGATATATGAGACTTGTGGTAAAATACAAAAGTAATAAAGTATAAAGAAAAGATCATAAATGGACTTAACTAACAAGCATAAACATTCTGTCCCAAATTCGGATTTTTACATATTTATTTTATATTTTTATAAGATAATACATTTCACGACGATTCCGAAAAAGTAAGAAACTTGTTAAACGGATTAATAACGAAAAAGTTACGTTAAAAACGAGTTATACGTTAATAAACGAAGTCGTAAAGGAATTTTTATAAAAACATTTTTATAAAAATTATAAACAGCAAGGGTTGGTATTTTTAACAAATAATACATATTTTTAGGATTCCAAAATGATAAGAATCGTAATTTTTCAATTAATAACGAACGAGTTATGAATTTCGCGAGTTTACGACAATTAATACTTTTATAAAACTATTTTTATGTTACTATTCATGACATAAACTTTTATTTTTGTAAACCTCATAAATAGATAGGACTTTCAATAACAAGATGACGAGAAACGTCCTACGAAAGAATCGTTATAAAAACGGAGCTATAACGAATAAAATACGACAATTTACGGGTTTATACTGACACGAAAAAACGATTTTTTATAAAGCTCACAGTCTGATGTGAACAGTAAAAGTTACTGTTCACCAGTAGGTCCGAAATTCAAAAATGTCAATTTATGATAACTCCTCTTGATACGAAAAGATGGGCATAAGAAACGCGAGAATCGGGTTTAAAACGCGAAAGTTACGCCAGTTTTACTAAACGGTAATTTAAAACGATTTAACTTATTAAACAACCAACAATTTTCTAAAACCATTAGTTGGGTGATTGAGCTACTATAGAATAATTTGGTTATCAAATACTATATATACTAGGGAGTTTTTATTAAAGAGGCCACTCGGATTGGCTTTTCGCGAACGAGTTGTTGGATTTACAATTTAAAGTGTCCTAACTCCTCGAACGTCATGTCATGACCTCTTTAATTATGATAGCCCGAACGAAATAACGATTTAACAACTTTAGGTATTATATTCCAATATTGTTATATAAGTACTCGTACTTATACAACCTAATTTTAATTAGGTTTGCATATTATCAATTCGCGTGGCGCGTTAATTGTGATACACCACGACATTACGCACTCAAGGTGAGTTCATAGCCCCACATTTTACATGCTTTTTTGTTTTTAACAAAGTAATTGGGTGAAAAACATGCAATGCTTTACAATTGGACACAAGTGGTTAATTTCATGTTATGATAGTGTTGGCCTCAGTAGCGAAACCCTAATCAGAGTCCCAGGGACAAACGATACAACCCCACCCCCACCCGCCCCCCAATCAACCATGCCCCACACCCACGCCCAGCCCACGCGATCCCCTTCACGGCCCAACCCAGGCCCCGACACCCACCCAGACAAACCCCCATAATCGAACACCCCCAGCCCGCACCAATCCACGCACAACAACTACCCAAAAAGATCCCCCGGCTACACAGCCCGGACCACTCGCACCTTAACAATAACTTGTTAATTGAGGAGCGCGCAGGTTTAATAAAATAACAAGTTGGGTTTGACAACCACCTGTTCGCGTGAATATCTATCACCCAAGATGAAAAACGAACTAGAATACCATTGGTCGAATATAGGGTAAGGTTGCGGTAAGAACAACAACCAACGGTGCCAACCGTCCATAATTTAGTGCAACCAAGACCGTCCAGCACAATCAGTGTCATGAGCTTAATCAACGTAATAGACTTTATTTGATAATCTAGCAACTGTTTTCATTATCATAACACATGGGTGGAAGATCTATGTGGTCCTACAATATATGATTAAACAAACCTATGAATTCACCAAACATAATGTTGACTTGTTTTAAAGCAATGTTTTTTTCAGGGGATCAATAAGCACAAGTGCTATTGGATACATTGGTGGTTTTGATTTGGATGTCTGCATAAAGATTTTGTGTCGCAATTCTTTTGTTATCTGTTATGGGCTGCAAATCTTTGTATTTGATTCAGGAACAATTAAAAGCTACGGGCTTTTGTAACAATTACTTTGTTGTAAATCCAATGAATCGTTTTCCAACGATTTTTGGTCGTTCTATATAACTCTGTTTGACTTGATCCATTAAGTAGACACGCCCCGGTACCCATATTCGCGCTGCGACCCAATTTGGGTGGTGTTACAGTAATCAACCGGGGCTAACAAACACATACATACGCAACAAATACTGGCCCTTTGAATAAAGTGGCATATCATATAAGGTCCTAAGCGCAGCAGTTTCATGAACTTAGAGTAGTCCCCTTAATCACTCATTTGCACTAACATACCTGAAACAATTTCGTGTATTTTTAATTATCATGCAACTTTAACAAATTGGTGGTCCCAAACTTCCATACATACAATTTTTGTGGACTATTATAAGGGTTGAAATTGTCCCACACATTGCAAATCTTTGGTTTAACATTTAAACTTAAACAAATGTAGGAACTCACCACTTTATGTTGACACTTGTAAAAGCATGGTATTTCTCAGGTGAAATTAGATGTTTGAGTTTTATCTTGGTGTTGCATTGAGTCCAAACTTACCAAGTATTAACATTCATGGATTTCTAACAAACAAATCTGTTATAATTAATGTTATGTCTTACATTATTATTGTATTAACTTAGGGACAAATGGTTACAGACAATTTCATATTTATTAGATAAAATCAATGAGATTCGCTTTCAAATAACCAATTTAGAAGGTCCGTTCTCAATATCATATCTTGTGTTTGTTGTGATTATGAAGTAACGCTCACGTAACATATTTCCTATTGTTACCAATATTGAGGTGTTACAGATTAGGTATTCAGAGCCAAGGATAATAGAGAACTAGTTGCATATTTTACCTAACTAAACCTGATCCCGAAACATTTGCAAACCACATCAAACTTTCTTCATGTGCACACACACCAACTTGCTTACTTGCTTTCGTGACTTATATATGTTAATAAATATATACCTACTTTCTCTTTGCGTATATTTTACACTTATTTATATAAATGTTATTTATATAAATACTATGACTTTTCTCAAGACATTGTAAATGACACGATGGTCTTTAAAACCTTTTCATGACTTTACATAATACCGTTTACATAACATTGAAACATATCACAGTCCGCCAATTCTATTAGTTACCTTACCATTCAACTCCGAGTTTGAAACACCCACTTTTCAAGAAGTACCTTATACTAATAAAACACCTAACGTCCATCTTGTGACCGCCGTCTTCCTATTGTAAACCTAAGGTTGGAATTTTCCTTTCTTAGACTCATACTCCCTGTAAGTGAAATTCCACGTTCATACTTCCTTTTACATGTTCATTGTACTATGTGGATGACTTTAAATTACCTATCAAGCTCATGTGTCATGAAAACTTTGTCGATTTTACTTTAACTCTCTAATCATTTATGCAAGCCATTCCTTAAACTATTAGAGCCCTTTAAATATTTATATAACGACTTTATGAATTATTTTACTATCATATGATAAGCTGTTTTACAAATCATTGATAATCATTTTGCTATCGCCAAATGAATTAACATTTCATAAACCATTCTACAATCACTTTATAAACTACTTTTACCATCGCCTTATGAATCATCTTGTTCTTACGTTATGAAACCATTTTTCATCACATAAATTATTTTACTATCACCCCTTAAGCTATTTCGCTATTGTCTTGTAAACCATCTTATGGTTTTCTCGTAAACCATTTTGTTGTCATCATATAAACAACCTTACATTCATATTGTGAATCATTTTGTCATCTTACAAAACTTTTTGATACTTCTTTATACATAACACTATTTTGACGAAAAATGAGCATTTCATCGTTAGTCCTCAAATATACATAGCTTGATCACCTATACATAATTCAGGAAGGACAATGCCATGCTGAGAGTAGTCACCTTGAAACCTTTGTCAAAATCACTTTTCTACTTATATCCCCGAAATACAACCATTGTGAGTGGATATGTCATAAAACGTGTTTAATTTCGAGAACTGAATTAGTACCCATAGCAACAGTGTAGAGACCTTTACGCACCTAATTATAGAAGTCGACATCATCTCACACCAAATTCTATGAGTCTTCATGGTATAAACAAGGAGTTAAAAACATTAAGATAACAAAGTTGATTAACGCATATTAGGAGGATTAAGATAAGTATCCGCACCTCTTCACCAACACCACCTTGGAAGGAAACTCAACATGAATTTTGGGACGAAATTCTTTTAACACGGGGAGACTGTAACAACCCACATTTTCGAGTCATTTTACGCCAATAAATATTCAACTATTTATTTTAAACTTTTACGCGTTTACTTTTAATTTTAACTGTTTAGTTAAATCGCGTAAACTAAAAATCAACATTCAACGTAAACCGACATCAAACAAATAAAAGTTTACGTCAAACAACTGTTATATAATTTTACGGAGATAATTTATAACTTTTCATATTTTTCTAAATATTTTCTAGATATTTTCCTAGATATTTTCTTAGATATTTTCCTAGATATTTTTCTAGATAATCTATAACACTCCTAAAATAGGTCGCAGCGGAAATATGTCCGGGAGCGTTACTTCATAATACCATTGCACAAGTCATGAGAGAACGACATAAACAAGTGTAAAATATATGCAAGAGAAAGTAGGTATATATATAAATACTAGGATTTTTCTTAAGACATTGTGAATGACACGATGTCTTTGAAACTTTTTTCATGATTTTACATAATACCGTTTACATAACATTGAAACTTGTCACAGTCCGTCGATCCTATTAGGTCCACCTTAACCACTCAACTCCCGAGTTTGAACACCCCCCTCGACTGATGAAAACACCTACGTCATCTCGTTCCGTCTTACCTAGTGAAACCTAAGATGGAATTTTCTTTCTTGGACTCTATTTCCTTTAAGAAATTCACATTATACTTCCTTTTACATGATTTGTTGTACTATGTGGATGATTTTTAAATTACCTATCAAACTTATGTGTTATGAAAACTTCGTCGATTTTACTTTAACTCTCTAATCATTTATGCAAGCCATTCCTTAAACTAATATAGCCCTTTAAATATTTTTACAACGACTTTATGAACTATTTCACTATCATATGATAAGCTGTTTTACAAATCATTGATAATCATCTTGCTATCGCCAAACGAATTAACATTTCATAAACCATTCTACAATCGCTTTATAAACTACTTTTGCCATCGACTTATGAATCATCTTGTTCTTACATTATGAAACCATTTTTCATCACATAAATTATTTTACTATGACCCCATAAGCTATTTAGCTATTGTCTTGTAAACCATCTTATGATTTTCTCGCAAACCATTTTGTTGTCATCCTATACACAACCTTACATTCATATTGTGAATCATTTTGTCATCTTATAAAACTTTTTGATACTTCCTTATACATAACACTATTTTGACGAAAATGAGCATTTCATCGTTAGTCCTCAAATATACATAGCTTGATCACCTATGTATAATTCAGGAAGGACCATGACATGCTGAGAGTAGTCACCTTGAAACTTTTGACAAAATCACTTTTCTACTTATATCCTTGAAATACAAAATCGTGTGTGCATATTCATAAAACGTGTTTACTTAGGGAAACTGAATTAGTAGCCATAGCAACTAGGTAGACCTTTACGCCACCTTACTATAGGAAGTCGACATCATCTCACACCAAATTCTAAGAGTCTTCATGGTATAAACAAGGAGTTAAAAACATTAAGATAACAAAGTTGATTAGCGCATATTAGGAGGATTAAGATAAGTATCCGCACCTCTTCACCAACACCACTTCGGAAGGCAACTCAACATGAATTTTCGGGACAAAATTCTTATAACAAGAGGAGACTGTAACAAATCACATTTTTGAGTCATTTTACGCCAATAAATATTCAACTATTTATTTTAAACTTTTACGCGTTTACTTTTAATTTCAACCATTTATTATAACGTGTAAACTAAAAAACAACATTCAACGTAAACCGACATCAAACAAATAAAAGTTTACGTCAAACAACTGTTATTTAATTTTACGGAGATAATTTATAACTTTTCATATTTTTCTAGATATTTTCCTAGATATTTTCTTAGATATTTTCCTAGATATTTTCTTAGATATTTTCCTAGATATTTTCCTAGATATTTTCCTAGATATTTTCTTAGATATTTTCTTAAATATCTTCTAGATATTTTCTTAAGTATATTCTAGATATTTATCCTATAAATACTACACATTCACTAGATTTTTCACTTCATTCATTCATATACCAAAAACACCAAAATCTCTCTTTCTCTCCTTCATTTCCCACGGCACAAAACACCACCATAGGATCTTCATTTCCTTCCAAAAGCTTGAAACGAAACCCTAAGAAACCTATGGCAATTAGAAAACAGAAACGATCAACTAATCCAAACCCTAAAACCGTCGTCGAATCATATAAAAACAAATTAGAATCAAAGAAAACTAGAAACCCTAAGAGTGTTAAACGATCACAAGGAATTAGGGACGAACGAATCGAAGCCTAACCCTATCACAGAATAACAGGCAAAGGGAAACCAAAATCAATGATAATAATCGATCGTTATATAATGAATGGACGGAAAACAGGATCGAATCAGGAAATCAGAGGGGGTGTTTGAAATCGCCCATAGTTACAAATCTCGGGGGAGAATACATGCTCGTTACAACTTGTTTACATATATCTTTTACAATCTCTTTTACATACTTGATTGCATACTTGATCTCGTAACTCATTTATATACTCGAATACATGAACATTTACAAACTCATTTACATAATTGATTATAAACTTGTTTACATAAACGTTTACAAACTCATTACATGATTGCTTACAAACTCATTTTCATATCTCACGGTAAGATACAATACTTGTTTTTACTTATGGACGTAACAACTTTACTTTTACTCGAATGATTACGGATTAGCTTAGGTTGCATGAACTGTTAATTACTTGGAAGGTAAGCACGAATGTTATAAAATAGATCTAATGGGGATTGACAACCCTCGTTCGGGTGATTAGCTCTCACTAGTTCGAGATTGAGCTAATGAACGGTATACCATGTGGGATCACGACTGGCTTGGAGCCTCAGGGCCAACACAACATACTCCTGAAATTTTATCGTGCCTTGAATAAAGTGGCATACTGATAAGTCTACGTCGCAGTTTCATGAACTTAAGGGTGCAATCGTAATCACTCCTCATGTTGCATACTAGGCAATACATACTTGAAACATTTTGTGATATTATGCTCATTACAATTATCATACTCTTTGAAACATTGTGGTCCAACATTCATACATACATTTTTGGTAACCATTATAACATGCATACTTTACAAATATTTGATTCCAACATTTTAACAAACGCATTTTGAGTGTTTCGTGTTTACACGCATTTTAAAAACCTATATATTTAAGTTTATGCGTTGCAAGTCTTGTATGGGCGGGACTCGCAACATAGTAAATTTATATATATACAGTTTTGTGGTTTACATTTATACTTACATAAATCTATGAACTCACCAACTTTATGTTGACACTTTTAAGCATGTATTTCTCAGGTGAATTAGATGCTTGGCTTATCTGGTGTGCATTGGAGTCCAAACTTTACAAGATTACATTCATGGATTTCTACAAACAAATCTCGTTGTATTATTTCAGTCTTACATTATTGATGCATACTTTGGGACAAATGTTACAACAATTCATATTTTAAGAAAATCAACGAGATTACTTTTCAAACGACTCATTTAGAGGTCGTTCTCTCATATCTTGTGCTGTTGTATTATGAAGTAACGCTCCCGGACATATTTCCGCTGCGACCTATTTTGGGGGTGTTACACAATAAGCGTTTAATAGCTAGCCACATTTCCCGAGCATGAGGACAACATCTACTGTTGAGTATATATCATTACCAATTCTATTGAGTATCATATGAATTGCTTCAGCTTCAGCATCAATTAAATTTTTGTTCTCTGGAGTGGTGTTGATATATGTTTCTTCTCTGATCATATGTGGTTGCCCTGGATTATCACATTCTGCTGGAACTTCTGGAGTGGCAAGTTGAGTGAGGATGTAAGGACCCTTTTCAATGCATTGTATGAGTTGATCTTTGTTAGGTTTTGTATCATCGTATCTCATAAACTATGAACTCCATTGAGCATAGTTACCCGGTGCAAGCATTGGTGGACGTTCCTTTGAACCAGCTACCATAATGTCATTGTGCATTTGACTGTTGTTTGATGAAATAGACATGATGAATGCTTGGAGGTGATGTTTTGGTGAAGTGAAAGTAGTGATGGATCTTAAGTAGATAGTTGGATGTTATTTGTGTTGTTGTGGTGTGTTGTTTCTTGAAATCGTAATAAAGTTACAAACTTTGGAAGTTTTATGTCGTTTAAAGTGAGAATGTTGTAAGCTTTATTGTTTGTTTGAGTGATTTTGATTGAAAAGGACTAACGGTGAAGTACTTTGTCGTGAAAGATCAAATCTTGAAATGTAAAAACACTCGTTAAGTCGTGAACAAATCAAGGACTAACAATGTAATAGTGTTCACGTTAAGGGTTAACAAGAAAAAGTACAAACAATCGTTATTTGTCATGCAAGGAATAATGATAAGGAATGTTACACATGGAGGCTAGAAAGTGAAAATGTGAGCTAGTGCTTGTAACTTTGCATGCGTTTTAAAACCCTAAACTTGACTCACTTGTAACTTGGTAATGACCGAGTCACGATTCAGTCCAACCTTAAAAATCCTCGTTCGTTGCCTTGTGATTCACTACTGTGAACAAAAACCAAACTCGGTCGATTATGTTTCGCTGGAATCAAGGTTCGCTTGATTATATGTATCTCGTTGGACACGACCGAAAGTAAGACTCGTTGGGTTCGACCAAATGTAAGGTTCACTTGACTCGACCGAATGTGAGGTTCGCTGGAGTGAAACTCAAACAAGGTTTGGTGGTTTCAAAATTTTCCAAGGTTCACTCGACACTAATTCCAGGATCGCTGGAATGGTTATTCGCTCGACTCAAACAAATTCGCTGCCTTCAAGCTTTTCCAGGTTCGCTGGATGAAGTTCAACCAAGGATCGCTTGGTTTAAAACTTGAGTAGGATTGCTACTCTTATTGTGTACCTGTTTCACTCGTAACACACCTTTTGTGATTCACACAAATAACAAATACACTCACACGATTACAAAACAACTTTTAAAGCTTCAAAACTACAAACACAAACGTTTTTATGTTATAAAAACGCAAAATTTAGTAAAAATAATCATTGAAAGTTCAAAAGTTGATGTTTTTATTGTTTTTGAAGATAACGTGAGTTTTGTAGATCAAATAGGCCACGAAATAAGCTACTAATAAGCTAAAACCCACACCAAACACATCCTAATCTACCTGAGGCGATTGATACCACTTGTAAGACCTTATACTTACACTATTTCCATATCACATGAACATAAGATGGTAGAAAGTTAGAGAGGGAAAGTAGAAGAAAACTAGAGAGAGAAATAAGAGAGTGAAGGGAGGTTTATTTCATTAAATGAGAAAATGGAACAAACAACCAACCCCCTCTCATGGAATGAGAGGGGGTATTTATACACCTTCCATGCTAGGGCAACGCCTAGGTGGTGTGATGTTGGGCCGGGCTCGGCTTTGGTTGGGCTTTTGGTCCGAAACGCATACAAGGTTAGATTAAACCTCAAGCCCGTGATCTCGTCTAGCCTATTACATTAAATACAAAGTTCCTAAGGCGTAAAAACCCATAACATTTAATAATGAATTTTACTTCCTTTGTTTGACTCAATATTTTGAGGCTAACGCAATCTAAGACACCAAAGTAGTTGTCCTCTACGGATTTAGTCCACACAACACGTCTTTAACACTACCTGAATGCTAATTCTTGATTCACGATTAAACAACGAAACCTTGTTCTTGTTTTTCTTGAAATTGACCCAAATCGCTAAAGGTTTATAATGTGTCGACTAATTTTGGTGTTAGGAGGAGAGAAAAGGAATTCCAAACTTGTTTCTAAGAGCATTGTATTTATAAGGTGAGTTTAAGAGAACCATATATAATACAATCACTTAGGGACCAAGTTTAGTCTTCTTTCCTTTCTTTTAGCCTTAGGCCGGTCCAACAAACACCCCTATGTAGTTTCCATTTTGATTTTGAACTTATATTATTAACATGTCCATTACATCTTAATTAGATAGCATGACGTTAATTATTCGTCAAACGGACTAATTAACGACCGTTATGTAAATCGTGAAATGATAACTAGTATAATTAACATAGTTACTATTAATATATTAATTACATTATAAATGGTAGTATCTCAGTGTATACGTGTGTGACCCCATAGGCTCATGTACGACTGTATAATTATTTACTATGATATGATCATATCCCAATACATACAACCGTAACACCATTTTAAGCCTTTTAAGTGTATCAGATTAGAAGGTTTGGGGTTAGATTAATGTTTGATTGTTTAAAGGAGATGAAAAGGTTAGATGTAAGATTTTTTAAGGGAGAAGAGATTATAGGGGTATGTGAATAAAATGTTAGGAGGTAACTAGGGGTTAAAATGCTAGTGTGAGTGGGAAAAGACCGGAGTACCCTCACGTGGGTATCACATGTGGGAGTATAACGGGAGTTAGTGTGTCCCGTTAAAGCCAAGGACCAACGTACATAATGTTTCGCACTTAAGGACGCACAATACATTTTTTCGATCAAGGTACGAAGCTTGTCGGTCAACGCAAACCACAAGGACGAAAGGTGTAATTTACTCTTAACCTTTTTATATAAAAGAAAAATTAACCGCGCATATCGACGATAGTATATAATAGCGTCAATTTGGGTATGTATATTTATTTGTGAAGAAATTAGGGTTCATAGATGGCATGTCTGCTTCATATTCTAGGAGTGTCATCTCCATTACTGCTCAGTGACAGTTAGATGACAGAGTTTTTCGCTAGAAATTAAGCTATGTACAAGTATCATAGATGGTTTATTTTGCAAAACAATGAACCAAATTGCAAGCATAACATGAAAACGCTAAGAATCAAAGCCTTTACAACTATAGAAAATCAAGCCCTAATCACCTTTGTCAACCTGATTTTTTAATTTTGTTGAACAAGTTAACTTGATAAAAAAGAAATATATTCGACCTTGTTCGGTTCACTATAATTTGGTTTAATTTGATGTAATTATAATATGATTTGATGTAATCATATTATAATTACATCAAATTAATTACATCAAATCAACCTTCTTAGAAAATAAACCATGATTTTAAACTACTTTAAGTAAAAAAATCAAAATTTGAAATTATAAACTCATTCTCAACCAAGTTTACAAATTGTCATCAAGTATATTTATGTTGAAAAAGGTTTTGGCATAAAAAGGTTATAACTGGTAATTACACATATACATCATGTCGAATTAACAAAAACACACTACATAAATTAGAAAGTAAACAAAATTAGAATGAACAAGTGAACAAAAAAACCCCTCAAACAAAAACAATAGCATAAATTAACCCTTAACTTATTGAATTTTTTTACATATAATACTTAATAACAAAATTGCACCGTCGTAACGCGCGGGCTACTTTCCCCTCGTTTATAACATAGTATAAAATTATTAAAAAAAGTATTTTAAAATCATAGTAAAAAATGAACGAAAGCCCACAAGAAAAAAAAGGCTACCAAATTTTGTTAACCCCAGCCATATAGGTGGCTTTTCTAAATGCTACACTATGTGAATTTAAGGGTGCGTTTGTTTTATTGGTAGGTTTAGAATAAGATTTGGATTTGGTATTGAATGATAAAAAATATGATAGATATTGTATATGGGATTATTAAATGTTGTTTGTTATCAAATGGGTTAAAGATTGGGTTTGAGATTTATATATTTATATAAAATTTGAAAAACTGTTTAAAAGAATAAAATAATAATTATATATGGGTGAGATATTTAAAAAAACGTTAATAATGAATTTTTAAATTTATTTTAGATGTAATATATTAATGTGGTTTAACTGTGGTGTACTAAAGTCAACGAAAAGAAAAAAAGTTGTCAGAAATCTTGGAGGTGCTAGTGGGTTTTGTAGAAGACCATATCTATGGGAATTAAGTACTGTTCATAAACCGAGTATTCTAAACAAAACATTTGTATCACATGAAAGCATTCCTTGTAACCCGAACACACCTATCAAACGAGCCCTAAGTCTCAATCGTAAAATAAATATAAACATTAATGTACTAGTAGTATTTTACTTTAAGTCTATCTTTAAGTCAATTTTCTTTATCAAAAGGATCTTATTATAAAACATTATGAAACCAAACACTTTTTTATGATATAAGTGAATTACTTTGTTGGTTGGGAGTAGACCGCACAAAATGAATAAATAATGTGATTATTAGATAGTCGGCCATATATTTGGGTTTCATTCATATATATAAAACCACCATTCCCAATACCCATTACCAAACCCAACAAGATGAGGTAGGAGTGAGTGAGGTGAGGTGTAGGGGTGTTCACGGGGCGGTTCGGTTCGGTTAGTTGAACGATTTTAACTATCCATCGCGGGGCGGGTAATTAATTTCACTACCCTAAAAAGTGTTTGTAAAAATTCTAGATTCGACTTTATGTGAATTCAATTCTTGCACAATATAAACAATATACCTATCTAAACAATTAATAAGATAGTATGAGAAAGTAATGCAAGACAAGAGATAAGAGTAAGAACAATCAAACCACAACGCAAGGATTTATAGTGGTTCAGCAACGAAGCACCTCTTAGCCCTACTCCACTCCTCGAGCACCAAGGGTTGTTTTTGGGTGAAGATGCAACAAGGGCAATACCCAACATGGGTTTCAACTTGGTTTAATTATGTGAGAAGTGTGTAGTAGGTTTGGAGAGTAAGGTGATAAGGGAATGTTGTTTTGTTGTTGGGAGAGATGCATGGCCAAGATGTTTGATAGGTCTTGTAGTTGATTAATGTCATCAACTAGGCTTTCTCTACTTGGCGATGGAGGTGATGTGTGTTGATTTTTTGGTTGTACTTTGTAGTTGGAACTTTAGTTGTAGTTTTATGTGAGATTGATGGTGATGATGGGAAGTAATAGGATGTGAGACAACTTTGTTGTGATGTATGAGTGTCTTAATGAAGAAGTTTGGTTTGTCACTATTGGATGAAAGCTTGAGTGTGAGTAACATGTGAATTGATGGGTGAGATGGAAAATGGAGGATGTGAGACACCTTGTGGTGATGTGGTAGTGTTCTTGATGTAAGGATTTGGTAATGCTTGATTGGGGTGATTGTTTTCTTGAGATGGTTGATGAGGAGTGAGTGGTTTTGGCATTGGTGTAGGTAAGTTTACATTGAGCCCATTGGAGTGTTACAAGGGTTTAGTTCTACCACCAAATAGGGTCTCACACTCCATTTTGGCTACCCTTGATGGTATGTGATAATTGGTTTTGTTAGGAAGATTCCTTGTTGAGTAAAGATTGAGATGATGATGGATGAGAATGTATTTATAGTGGAGGAAAGATTTAAATTGGAAAGAATGAACATTTAAAGGATCAAATCCAAGAAATGTTTATGAATTTGGGGAAACTGTATAGAGGGTATTTGGTTAAAGGGAGGTGAAAATACTATTTTACCTGCGTTTGCCTAGGTTGGTCCCCTTAAATTTAGGGTCTGTTCCCCTTAAAATTTAGGGGCCCCCGCCTTTTATGAATTAAGGGGGCCGCCTACTGGCATTTCCCAGATTTCCTAAAATTTGATATTTCTCAAAATTTTGTATGAGGGTTTTTGTTTTGGTGGTTAATTTGCAGCAAGTTCATCTTTTTATGAAAATTAAGATTTTTAGCACATAGCACTTAAGCAATCAAAATTCTAACATATGAAGACAAGATGTAGGATAACTATTTCACTTAATTTTGGCATATACATATATAGAATTGAAGGATCAGATAAGGTGAAGAACATATGAAATAGTAACTAGATATGATACACAAAAAATTTTCCTTGATAAGGGGGTTAAGTTAAAAAAACGAACCAAACTTTTGTGCAAATCCTAGTGTGTGCCTAGGTGCGACAAATGTGGAGTAGCGATTATTTCGACACTAAGACATGTAAAACCTAAGAAATAATCCAAGTGCTCCTTGATTTAATTTTGCTCAATCACCAAGATTTTCGGAAATGAATATATTAATTATTACTTTGACAACAAGTAAGAGAACATTATGCATATGTGAAAAATGTTTTAGCATATCTCAATAACATGTGATAATTGATTTTCATGTGCTCCTAGTTGTGAGAAAGACTTTTTAGAAAAATAATAGATTAGGATTATTGTATATATGTATAATGATATATGCATTTGGATAGGAGGATTTGTAAAAGTTTGCTTATATACTTTTCCCAATCTTGTGATTTTGTGCAAAATAGAAACCTAGACACAGGAAAAAAGAAAAAAAAATTGTCAGTCAGGTGGGTGGTCCCCTTAAAGTCTGGGTGGTCCCTTTTAAAATTAATGGGACTGCCCTTTATGAATTAAGGGGGCCACCCCCTGTTAAAAAAAAATCTTAGATTTTTAACAATTGGTCCATTGATGATTATCATTTCATTATTATGCCGAAACAATCAATGTGTTCCATCAATCTTCCTAGACCTAACGTAAGTAGATAAAGAAAGGCTCACGATTAAGTGGTTAAGTTAGAATAGACTCTAGGTTGTCTTCCGATAGAACCTTTTCTATAGAGAATTTTTCCTTTTTGAAACATTTTCGGAAGGAAGTGATGGTGCGATCTCCAATGTTTTTTGTTCGTGAGTGTTTTGGAACGGGATCTTACTTAAGTCTATAGCCCCTTTGTTATCACACATTATTGGAATGTCATCTAACCTAACGCCATAGTCTATGAGAGCTTGTTTCATCCATAGAGCTTGTTGACATGCCTTTCCGGCGCTTACATATTCCGCTTCGGTTGTGGAGATGACAAGAGCGGTTTGCTTCTTCGAAAAACCAGATGGTTAGACAACATCCCATGAAACGTGCAAACACCACTAGTGTCTCTTTGCGATCTAACGTTAACTCCCCATGATCCTGAATCCCCATACACTATTGTTTCTATGTCCGGATCCCTGAATAGGAAACCAAATAATCCTAAATAATGCGTAGTGCCTTTAATGTATCGTAAGAAAACTTTAAAAAAAAACCGCTTCCAGGAGAGAGTTTTTGGGATCCTCTTAAAGTCGGGCACAAAGGCAAACACTAAGACATGATATCGGTCTACTTGCCATTTAAGTATAAAAAACTACCTATCTGCCTCATATTTATATTATCTACGGACTCAACCTTGACGTCTCTTGTGAGTTTGGTTTTCCGTAGACATAGGATTTTTAATTGGCTTAGAGTCCCATCTAGTCTAAATTTCATAAGCATTTCCTTAATATATTTGATTTTAAAAAATATTCAACATCTAATTGTTTTATTTGTAATCCTAAGAAGAAATTTAGTTCCCCCGTCATACTCATTTCGAACTCATCATGCATGATTTTGGCAAAGTCATCACATATTTCTTGACAAGTTGATCCGAATATAATGTCATCAACATATATATGGCAATATTAGAGATGGAGATCTTTCTTTTAGTGAAGAGTGTGTTTATCTACCATTCCCATAGAGTAATTAAGTTTAATAAGAAAGGCTTTAACCGATCGTACCAACTTTGGGCCTTGTTTTAGACCATAAAGAGCTTTCTTAAGTTTATAGACATAAAGAGCTTCTTGTTAATTATAACCTTGGGCGACTAACCTAGCTTTGTTTCTAGTTACGACACCATTTTCATCGAGTTTATTTCTATATACCCATTTTGTTCTATGATTTGTCCTATCTATGGGATTTGGGACTAGTTATCCCAAACTCATTTGTTGTTAAAGTATGGTTTAGTTCCTGCTTGCATGGTATTACCTCACTTTTCATCTTTATTGGCCTATATTTATATTTTTAGTTCTAATGTGGAAATAAAGTCAAAAGAAATTGCTTTTGTCCTTGAGCTTGCGACCTAAAGTTCTTTATTAGATTACCAAAAACGTTTTCAAAAGGGATGATTTTATAGATTAACTTTAATAATATAATTATTGAATAATTTTCTAATTGAGTGTCTCAAGATCAATAGCCTATTGTTTTTGTTTTACTAACCTCAATAGCTTCTTCTTCGACTAACTCATCATCTTCCAATGGTGATGTTTTAGGTGGGGGAGGAGTTTCATTGAAAGTTTCATTCAATGACTCTTCAACTTTCATTGTTTGTTTGTTAAGTATTATGTAAGTTTTACTATTTGTGAATATTCTAGAAAGACACCTTCGTATGACTTTGGGTCGAACTTGGTGAGGTAATCTTTTGTATTAAGAATAAAACATTTACTTCCGAATACTCTAAAAAGTAAGGATTGTGTTTCCATACCATCTAACACACTCGTATTGGAGTTTTTCCTAAAATACGTCTAATGGAAACTCTATTAATTATATAGGTTGACGTATCGACCGCATTACACCAAAATTTTTTAAGGAATGGATTGTTCGTTTAACATGGTTCTACTCATTTCTTGTAGAGTGTGATTTTTTCTTTCTACTACCCCATTTGATTGTGGAGTACGAGGAGCGAAAAAATTATAAGATATCCCATTTAAATCATAATAGTTTCCGAATTGTACTTCATTATCAAATTCCTGACCATGATCCGTTCTAATTGATACAATGGAACATCCTAATTTGTTTTGGATCATTTTGCTAAATATTTTGAATTTTTCGAAGGCTTCGGTTTTATTTTTCTAAAATCTTAATCCAAGTGAATCGAGAATAAGTGGATTTACGATTACTAATGTATTAACGATTCCCTATCCATAAGACTTCGTATGGCGGATGGGCCAAACAAATCCATTTGAAGCAGTTCTAAGCAGTCTATTGGTTGAAACTATATTTTTAGCCCTTGTTACTTTACATAAGCTTTTTTTCCAATTTTTGCAAGCAACACAAAAATGTCGGTCGTATTTTAGGTTTGTGGTTAGGTTTCTAACTAGTTCTTTAGATGCTAATGATTTAATTAATTGCATATTAGCGTGACCTAATCTCCTATGCCATAGTGTGTAGTTTTCATCCAATGTTGCAAGGCATATTTTGTCTTCCGGTTTATTTCCTATTTTCATTACATATATTCCTCCTTTCCTAATTCCTTTACCTATACTCATTTTCGACTTGATTATTTCGCTATCGGGTCGGTAACTATTACTATTGGCATTTGTTATCACATATTTGTCCTACACTAAGCAAGTTGTATGTTAAGTTATCTACGTGCTCAACATTTTCAATTATTAGGGAGTCATGAGAAATCGTACCTTTGCCTATGATTTTACCGCGCAAGTTGCTTCCAAACATTACGTTTCCTCCGTTGTTGCTTTGTATAAGAAAACAACTTTTCGATTAATCGTTATCTAGTGTTTTTTGAGCATCCCTATACTTTAATCCCCCTCATCGGGTTTCCAAGTTTATTCCTAAGCATTAATTCATGGGCGCTAGAGCTACAAGAGAAGTATTCATATTTAGATCCTTTCCATTTCATACTTCTCCATTATCGCTCCATGCTACCTCCAATAAATGCTCTTTGATCGTGTTCCTTTGGCGCTTTTGAACATTCACCAATGAGGTGATTTGGATCACCACATCTAAAGCATTTTCTTTCACTTTTACCATAACCATCATTTCTAATTCTTTGGAATGTTTTTCTATCGCCTCGTGGTTGTCTTACAAATCTTCCTAGTCTCTAAAGAATTTCTTGAATTCTTTTACGGCCATAGCATACTCTTCGTCTTCACTATCGGAGCTTGAGCTATCTCATCACTTAATTCCTTTTTTCACCTTTAATGCAAAGAGTAACATTGTTCTTTCTTGCCTTTGACCGTTTTGAAATCTTTCTTTATTACCTCTTCATAAACTTTCATGTTTCCAATAAGTTCGTCAAGAGGTAAGGTTGTTAGATTCTTTGATTCTTCAATTGCTGTAACTTTTGCGCGCCATTTTGGATGTAATGCCCTAAGAAACTTCCTAACATAATTCTTGCTAGAAAAATCTTCATCAATGCTTTTAGACTAGTAATAATAGTGTTAAATTTTGCAAAGGCATTATCTATTGATTCCTCTTTCAGAATCGTAAATTGTTCATATTGTTGAACAAGAAGATCTATTTTGTTAGCTTTGACTTGATTATTACCTTGATGAGTGATTAACAAAGTATCCCAAATTTCTTTTGCGGTTTGGCACATAAAAATTCTTTCGTATTCTTTTCGTGGTAAAGCATTATAAATTATCATTTTAGCTTCATTTATTTTTATGTGCATTTGCTTATTCAGTGTTAGTACCCAATCATTCCTTGTCATATTCAAACACCAATCATCAATTGTCTCTTGATTTTCCATTTTAGCCTCGTTGGGACAAAACCACTCGGGAACACTCTATACTGCTTCCGGTTTCATTGCTCTCGCGTGATTTCGTCCCTTTTTGTGTATTTATACATGTTTGTATTTGTTTATATAATTTGAGGGGTGAGTTCGCGCGGGTCAGTTTTGCTGCGAGATGTCGGTACTGCTAGCTATTTCCATGACCTTGCAAAGAATGTTCTATTAGTATTGGATAATGTGAAAAACTAGAAGGGGGGTTGAATAGTTTACCGCTTTTTAATTAAAGGTTTTAAAGTGTTTGTAAAAATTCTAGATTTGAATTTATGTGAACTCAACACTTGCACAATATGAACAATATATTTATCTAAACAATTGATATGATAGTATGAGGAAATAATGTAAGACAAGAGATAAGAGTAAGAACAATCAAACCACAACGCGAGGATTTATAGTGGTTCGGTAACGAAGCACCTCTTCGCCCTACTCCACTCCCCGAGCACCTAACTCGAGAGTTTTCTTCACTATGTCAACAAGCTCCCTTATGGCGGAGAAAACCGTACACAACGTTGCTTACACCGATTTACGACACAAAGCTAAATGTCGAGTTCTAATCTTAGCTAGAACCAATCTATCACAACACGACTTCACGACTTCACAACTTCACAACTTCTTCACAACTTCAAGACTTCCTCACAACTTCACGACTTCACTTCACCACACTACTTATGCCACAACTAACTAACACTACTTGGTAAGATCACCACGATCTAACTATACTTACAAAGATCGCCAAGATCTAGCTACTACACATAAATACAAGATATACAAAAGATTTACAAGTTATGATATGGATGCAATAAGATTGCAACAACACACAAAGGTGTAATACTTCTTCACTTGAGGATGGAAGTATTCTTCTCTTGCACTTGAGGAATTGAGCTTGGATCACTTGGAAACAAAGCTTTATGATTAAATGATCAAAGGATTTTGATGAGATGTGTGGGCTGTTTTAGAACAGAAAGAATGAGTGCAAAAGGTGAGAAAATTGGACAAACTGGGGGAGCGTCTACCTCGGGCCGGTCCCCTTAAATAGGTAGGCGGTCCCCTTAATTTTAAGGGGGTCGGCCATGTATTTAAGGGGGCCGCCCTAGACT
>BQNB010104863.1:0-23724 GCA_026074375.1 Tanacetum coccineum
TGTGTTTCCGTTACCATGAACGGCTAAGCACTTAAAGTGTTGGCCTAGTTATGTAATTATTGTTGTTATGATGTTTGTTTCCTGTTAGATTATGGTTTCGTTAGATATTCCTTAACTATCGTGTAACCTTGGGTTTTGGTAGTACGGGTGGTTTGGACTTGGCTTTCCCCATTATTAGATTACCTAGTCAATATGGGATCCAACGGGTACTAGGGAGGATCTATGACTCCGACCCCTAGTGTAGGAACTAATCGGTCACCGCAGTTATCAATCAATATACTTAAAAAGCACATGAACTCTTTCAGAGAGGGTTAATAATCTTTATAGGTTATTAGATATGTTTTGGGAATAGTTGGGATTAATCATTACAACTTGGATATCCTACTACCTATACGATTTGGACTGAGTTGGAATCACGGGAAGTATAGGATAGACTGCATATGCATATTCAAGTCTATCGACCTTAGAAACCGCTAATGAAACCATAATTTAACATTGCACAGGAAAACGTTTTCATAACAATAGTAATAAAGTAACTAGGTGTTGATCCTACTTCAATAGATCGAATTCCTTAAGCTTGTTTAAAGTTTAGTTATATTAGATAAATCTAACACAACTATAGTAGAATCTGTGTTTAAATGTATTAAAGATTATGCGGAATTTAATCTTTAATATTAAGAAGAATTATCAATGAAACAATAATCCAATGAACATATAATTCAACAAATAAGCTCCAATATTATTAATAATAATAATACGAATACTCTCAAAGTATTAGGGTTATAAAGACCTTGAAACTATAAATTATAAGTCTAATAATACTTCAAAAGATTGATGAAAAAAGATATCAAACTCTATGCCTTAGGATCTCCTTTTATACACCAAGAAGTCCTAGTCGGCTTACAATACTTTCCTTAGTATTCATAATCTTTTTAATAAACAAATAACTTAATACATATCATATAAGCAATATTAACAACAAACGGTACTAACTTATTAACCTCAGCAACATTAACTTATCTCTGAGTAGTCTTAACCGTGAGCAGTACTAATATTCACTAGCAGTATTAACTTTGTACTAGCAGTAGTAAACACTTAGCATATTTCCTTTGAAGTTCATGAGCAGCACTAAATCCAGCTGAGCAACATTAACACAAACATGAGCAGCAATAATTCAAACAACATTAAGAAAACTTTTAATCCTAACAATCCCCCCTAAACTTGGTATTCTTCTTCAAAATCATCAAGTTTCTTCATTTAAAGTTTCATCAACACCAGGAGGATGCTTCCAAACACTTCTTTACTTCTTAAGTTATTTCATGATGAATTTAAGAAGCTGACAAGCCATTTCACTTTCATAATCAATTATAAGCTTCTTTTCCAACATCATTGAAAGTGTAAGTGGTGCAAGGGGATACTTCTTCTCTACCAACATATAAATCTGCACATGTTGCATCGTCAAGGAATGTACTCCACAGGAGTTATACAGTTTCCAATTCAACACTTTGTATTCTTGTTGATTCTTCCATACTTTATCTTTTACATGTGGTTCAAACATTGTTTTCAAATCACCCCATAATATCAAATCCAAGTCTTCCAATGGTCTTGTTGACTCATATTTAGCTTTTACCAACTTGTATAAATCTTCCAAATCTTCCCTGTCAAAATTTTTAAGCATTTGACTAACTATCATATACATTTGAGACTTTCCATTAGCTCTCATTATTTGATAATAGCTTTTTCTTCCTTCTTTATGAATCTTTCAGCCAACAATACTTGGAGACTTAACAGCCAAAGGTATAGCATCAATTGCTACTTCTTCATCTGGAATGATTTCCATTAACTGTTTAAGCTTTGCTGTTTCTTTGTCATCTTCCACCTTTTGCTTCTTTGTAATCTCTTGTATCAGCTCGGTTCCTGATTACTTTTCTTTGCCTTCCACCAACTCTGTTCTAAAGTCTTCAAATGTATTTACCCTTTTGAATGCTCTGTCAAACATCTCTTGGATAGAATCAAACTCTTTCAACTTCAAATCTTTGAGCTTGTATCCTTCCATGTTCTTTAGGTAAGTACACATTATCTTTCTCTGTTGAGCTTTTGTTGGTGGTTTGTTTCTTTTCTCTTCTGCTCTTTTAGCTGCAAAATGCTTTCTTCTTTTCTCTAAGAGTTGTTGAAATAATGTAGCCTTTTCTTCAATAGACAACTCTTCTTGTTCTTGTGCTTGCATTCTTTCAGCCAATTGATGATCAACATCAATCTTTGCCTGTATATCATCCCATGTTTCAATCAAGGCAATATTGGCTTCTTCTTCATAAATTCAGCTTGTAAATTTAAAGCAGTTTCTTCATCAAGCCTGATTAGATCTTTCTTTTTCATAGGCTTCACAGGTTCTATCAATATCCCTTTACCTTTGTCCTGTGATTGTTGTGAAGATAGTTGTGAAGATATTGTTGTTGTAGATTCACCCAGCTCTTGTATAACAACTCCTTTCTTCTTGAGTTTTGTACTTTTCATTTTTACAAGTGCTTGAGCCAAAGTAATATCAGCAACTTCTTGTTCTGCAACAAACACCTCCTCACCAGCAAAAACATTCACATCATGAACACTAACTAGGGTAATTTCTTCATCTGCATCAATAGCATCAATCCTTCCCTGTTTGGATGCATCCTCACCCAAACTTTCTTCATTATCAAAAGATTCTACCTTAGCAGTCAAACCAACTTTGTATAATCTCTTTAGCCTATGAGTTTTTGACCTATTCTTCTTTTCAAGCTTTTTGACCCTCCTTTTCAAACTAACAATCTCATTATGTTAAGTGGTCTTTGTCTGCTCCAAATCAAGAACTCGATTTTGTAAAGTGGTACATAATGCCATCAATTCATCAAGTTTAAGTCTATCCTTATCACTTTGAAGTATGTTACCTCTTGCGAATAGTGAATCATTAGAATGTTTAGATACACTCTCAAACCTAGTTTGAGCAATAGTATCCCCCATGGTTTCTTGGCACCAGGGACCACCACCTGAATTAATTCCTTAGGAACTAGATTCATTAGGTGTTGCCTTAGATTGGTTCTTATTTATGTTACCACTGTCCTGCTGTGCTTCTAAGCTAGAAGCAATAGTGGCAACCCTCACCAAACTGTCACCCTACTCCTTATGGACAACCTTATCTGCAACATTTTCATTAGGATCACTAGGCTGAGGTACCTGAGTAGCCTTGAGGAAAAGGCTCATCTAACAGGGGGAGACTATAACACCCTGTGTTTTCAAGTCATTGACGACGTCGATAAATCTACTATTTATTTTTAGTGTCGTACGCGTTTGCTTGTAATTTCATGTATTAAGTAAAATCGCGTAAGCTAAAAATTTGCGTTCAATGTAAACGGGCACCAAACAATTAAGCGTTTACATCAATCAAGTATTAAATAATTATTTTGAGAATAATTATGGTCATTGTTCATTTATTTCTATTGGTTACGTAAATTATGTACGTTTCGCGATAAAGTACGTTTAGGCATACCCGGAACCACGTTAATTAATCTACGCTTCAACAAATGCCTATTTTAAATTCCAATGATCAAAGTTTATAAAACTTCACCCATATGCATGTATATATACATGTCCCACATATTTATACAAAACAAACAAGTATACATTTTAATAAAAACTACACATTACATACTTTCAATTTTTCACCAACAAGTGCAAGTAACATATCTTATTATAAAAAGAAAGTAGCTAGTCAATCACAAGCCTGTAAATCATGGGATGTTCTACATATGAGGGGACACAAGAACACTTCCATTAACTAAGAGCAAGGTACTAGCAAGAGTTGGTAAGGACTAACTAGTCACCCCCTTTTTGTGGATCTTGCCGCCCCTCCCCCTTTGATTTTCTTGGTCAAACTTAGCTAATATCTTACCACCTTATATATGTATACTACTTACATGCAAGAGCTAACATCTACACACTCTCAACACTTACCAAAAACAACTTCCTATCTCTTTGTCTCAACCATAACCCACGGCTCAAGTTCAAAACCAAGAACAAACCATACAATCTTTTTATAACTCATTTACAAGTAATAAAACATCATATCTAAGATACCTTAAGATGATTTGAAGCATTGGTTAACCATTTAAAAGGATTGAAGCTAGAAAGGAAGGATTAGGGTTTCCTTGGATTAATTAGGGTTTCATTCTTGCAAGCTTTGGTTTTTAATCTAAACAAGGGTTTAGATTATATTTCTCATCATCATATATCATAAGAAGGTCAACTAAAACCCTTTATGTTCTTACATTTATTATTATATGCATATGTTAGTTCTTTATAGCAAAAATCACCATTTAGGACTTTTAAACATGTAAAAAGAGTTTTTACTTGTTATAATCATTTTGTACACTTTTTCTTATGTTATGTGATAGGTAATGTCATGATATAATGGAAATATAAGTATGTTAACATGTTGGTTTAAGTGGAAAATGTTTAGGTATAAACTTGTACATAAAAGTTACTTAAGGAAATTTGTGAGTTTATGTAAAAGTTATGAACTTGTTATCTTGGACAAATAGACAAATCATGGACGTAAGTACATTACTATATGTATAACATAGTATATTATGAGTTATTAAGAACTTGTAGAAATTTCCTTAGTTGAAAAGTATATAAAACAAGGTAAACAAATAAGTAAATATATATGTATCATAAGGGGGCTATTTGGATTCGAAATCCAAATTGTGGGTTTGACATTTTATAAAGATAATACGTCTCATGATGATTCCAAAAAGGTAAGAAACTCGAAAAACGGATTAATAACGAAAAAGATACGCTAATTACGAGTTATACAATAACATTAATTAAAGGAATTTATAAAATAACTTTTATAAATATTATACAAAACAGAATGATTTGGAGCTTTTAACAGATTTTATATTATTTTTTAGGATTCAAAACATTAAGAAACGTAATTTTCTCGAATTAAAAACGAAGAAATTATGAATTACGCAAGTTTATATACTTAAAATGTATAAAAATATTTTTATAAAAAGTTACTGTTCATGACAGAAAAATTAATTTTTGTAAAGTTCATAAATAAATAGAATTTCAATGATGATGAACGTTGCCTGACTCCTCGGAAAGAATTACTGAAAACGGAGCTAATACGAATAAAATTACGACGCTTTACGATAATTCTTAGTTTATAAAGGTTATTTTATAAAGTTATGAACAGTAAAAATTACTGTTCTCAGCAGACCCCCACTTATTAAAAAATGTGTTAATTTTTGATAACAAAGGACCTATCGGGTCAAAGGAATCACTAAAATCGGGATTAAAACGAACAAGTTATTGCATTTACGAGTATTACGACAATTAAATTTATAAAAGTAAATTTATAAAATGTCATGAACAGTTAATTTAGACTTGTATATGATGCTAGTTAATCAATGCGATTAGTGCTTATACGACCAATGTTAATTTAGGTTGCATTCGATCATTTACGTGACGCGCTATCTGTGATATTTGGATTATCAGTACTCGAGGTGAGTTCATAACCCTATATTTTTACGATTTCAATGATTTATAACTTTGGGGTGCAAACATGCTTTGTTTTATAAATTGGACGCAAGTGTAAATTAACAGTTTGAGCCCATTATCATGAACTATCAATTGCATATATGTAGTTGTGAATTACATTATGTAAGCGTGAATGTTATGAATAGATCTATTTAGGATTGACCTCCCCGTTCGGGTGATTAGCTATCACCGGGAATGAACGTTATAGCATGTCGGATTTGGGATGTTTAAGGGCTTTGAACTTTCGGATTCTGAGCAAGAATAGCAATATTTTATTATAGCGAATATAATTGTCGGCTGCTAGTGTCTTGAGACTTTAGGAAAACGTAATTTGATTTTGTGATGTCTGCATCTATTGCTTTATCACGGGGAAAGTCTTGCGGTCCTGCATATTATAATTTACTAACCATGAATTCACCAATATTTTGTTGAGCGTTTTAAAAGCAATGTTTTCAGATAGTCAATAGGCAACGAGGCTGCCAGGGATCGTTGGTGGCACTTTTGGTTATCACGCCTAAAGATTGGGATGTAATATGTTTTGCGTAATGTATTTGTCAATCTTTGTAATATCAAACACTGAACAAGTAAAGGCTAGCATGCTTTGTTGTAACAAGTCTTTTATAAATCCAATGTATCATTTTAAACGACATTTTGTCAATTCTTTTCATTTTTGTGCTTTTGATCTGAGAAGTAACACAACCCGGATATCTGAGGTACCTGAGTGTCCTTTCTTTTAGGCTTCCTAGGTTGTTGTATCTTTTGAGGTTGAGTAGATGGTTAAATAAAGGTGGGTGTGTGATGGGGATCAGTTGGAATTGCTGAACCTTCACCCAATTGTGATTAGTTTTGTACCACCATTGTTTGAAATAAAGGCGTTACTCTACCAGAAAAACCTTTGCCTACCCTTCTCATATGTCTAAAAATCTTTTTAGTGTGAGAAGGTGCAATATAAATTCTCTTATGAGTTGACATCCCATTAAGTTGTTGATCCGAAAATATTTGTACAAACCTTGGACACATCAAAAATTTGCCAGACAAATTATCCAAGTTTCTAATCATACTTTCAAAAATGAATTTTGAAAAATTGAATTTCTGATTTGTAGATAAGCAGACAATGGCAGGTGCCATAGTACTACTATACTCATTCCAGGCAGTAGTCTTTGGACTTAGACACTGTAAAATAGTATGAATTAGAAATTTCCATTGTGGGGAAAAGAATGGTTTATAAAAAGTTAGTTTTTGTGAAATTTTCTCATACCCCATCAATGTAAGTTGTTCAAAAATGGTAGAATTTGGTAAACAATCAACACCTTCCTCATCTGCTAGTTGAAGATCTCTTCTAACAGATGATTCAGTGATGATTATCTTCTTGCCATCTACTAGGGCATGTAACTGTTCTTCCTCATTGATAGTTTTGGCCATGACAGTAGACCAGAACTGTTCAATGCAAGAAATATATATAGTAGGATTAATCGTTAATGCATACCTTATAGGGTGTGCATTCAAAAAATCCACAATTTGTTTAAACCCATCACTCTCTGTGGGTTTAGACAAAAACGCGACCATATTATGAGTATCTGCAAACTTTAGAGTCGTCATTTGTGTTGGGTTTTGATAATGGATGATAAAATTGAGTTAGGGTTTGTAGATGGAGAGTATTTGAAAGAATGAAATCGATTAATTGATTGAAATCAATTTAATCGAAGTATTTATGAAAAATACCCTTAACAACCCAGCAGTAGTAAGTTATGCCTAGCAGCATTAACTTTGAGTCACCAGCATTAACTCCAATTCCATTCCAAACAGCATTCCCATCATCAATCTAACACTTTTCTTTGCTTATCCTGCAAAATGTTAGTCCAAAAACCAAGAAAACACAAGCCATAACAATTTTCACAATTATCACAGTATTAATTATACCTAACAGTATTAAGTATAACTAACAGTAGAAACTCAACAGTATTAAGTATAACCAGCAGTACTAATTATACTTAACAACAGAAACTTTTAATGACATGAATAACAATACTAATTCATACAAAACTCTACAAAAACATAAAGAGATAAAAGACTTTAAAGATTTAGCATTCCAATACTAGCAATCAAATATTGAAATCTACTTACATCAAAAGCTTTTGTAAGCAAATCTGCAACATTCTTGTCAGTATGGATTTTGACCATTTGAATCAATTTCTTTTCATTGCAATCTCTAATAAAATGATGCATGATCTCTATATGCTTTGTTTTTAAACGAAAAATAGGATTTTTAATTATGAAAATAGTAATGTTATTGCCAATAAAGATCTTGGTATGCATAAAATTGTACCCATAATCAAGTAGTTGATTCTGAATCCAAAGCACTTGTCTACAGCAACTTGAAGCAGCCACATATTCAGCTTCTGTTGTGGAATTTGCAACCACTGTCTGTTTCTTGCACTGCCATGATATTAATCTACATCTAAGGAATTGACAACCTCCTGTTGTAGACTTCCTATCCAAGCTTACTCCAGCATAATCACTATCAGTATATGCTACTAAATCAAAAGGAAAATCTTTTGGATACCAAAGGCCCAATTTTAGTTGACCTTTTAAGTACCTAAAAATCCTTTTCACAACATGAAGATGTAAAACCTTTGGATTGACTTGGTATCTAGCACATGCACACACTGCAAACATGATGTCAGGTCTTAAAGATGTAAGATACATCAATGAACCAATCATTGACCTATACATATGAAGATCCACTTCTTCACCATCTTCATCCTTGAGCAGAGGCTTTTGAGTTTCTATTGGTGTGCTTGCAGTCTTGACTTCTGTAAACCTAAATTTCTCTAAAATTTTAGCAACATATTTATCTTGACTAATAAATATGCCATCCTCCTTTTGCTTCACTTGTAATCCCAAAAAGAATGTAAGTTCTCCCATAGAACTCATCTAAAATTTCTTATGCATCAACTTCTCAAATGCAAAGCATAGCTTCTTCTTTGTTGAACCAAAGATGATATCATCCACATAAACTTGGACCATCAAAATATCACCGTTGTACCTTTTGATAAATAAGGTCTTATCAATTTTCCCTCTTTGAAACCCATTGTCCAACAGATATGTTGACAAGGTTTCATACCAAGCTCTAGGAGCTTGATGTAGTCCATAAAGTGCTTTTTCAACCTTGTATACTCTATCAGGAAAGTCTGGATCTTCAAATTCTAGTGGTTGACATACATACACCTCTTCTTCAATCTTCCCATAGAGAAAAGCACTTTTTACATCCAATTGATACACCATAAAATCTTTAAATGAAGCATAAGCTAAAAATAGCATAATTGCTTCGATTCTTGCAACAGGGGCAAAGACTTCATCATAGTCAATCCCTTCTTCTTGTGTGTACCCTTGAGCAACCAATCTTGCTTTATTTCTTATCACAATTCCCCTTTCATCATTTTTATTCCTGAAAACCCATTTAGAGCCTATAGCCCATTTTCCATTTGGTAAATCCACTAAAGTCCAAACTTCTTGTAACTTGAATTGTAGAAGCTCTTCCTGCATAGCCTCTATTCAGCTTGGATCCTTCAATGCATGAATTACCTTTTTGAGTTCTTCCCGTGATAAAAAAACAAGCAAACAAGTAGTTTTGAAGGTCTTTATGGTTTGTTTTTTGTTGAATAGTACTAACAAACCCATGTTCCTCCAAATTCTTTGACATCTTTCTTGTTTGTATAGCTGATTGCAAATCTTCAATCACTTGATCATGAGGATGAACTTTATGAATTCTTGTAGTTGGATTAGGACTGACTTGGATTGTTGTATCCAAATTGTTCATGCCAGCCACTGCATCATCATCTTCATCATCTCTTGAGAAGTTAAAGATGATATCATCTTCCAAAGCAGGCATATTTTGATCAAATGGAAGTTTAATGCTTGTTTTTCCACAACAACATTAAGCTTGTTTGTGCCAGTAACATTAATAGTTGAACTAACAATATTAACATTGTTAGTGTTGTTAACATTATCTTCCTTCTCTTGATCTTTACATTCACTATCTTTTCTTGGATCTTCATCAACCTTCTTTCCATCATCACTTGAAGGTTTGGATCCATCATCATGAGAACTCTTTGGATCTTAGGAATATGGTGGATCAGCAGTCCATAATGTTAGAAAAATGTAATCTTTAACAGATTCTGTCTCCTTTCTAGCTTGACCTGCATTATCACTTGCTTTTGTACCTGCAAAACCATTAGACTATGTACCTGTAACAATTGGCTCATAATTCATTGTTCTTGTTAGTGCATCAATATCAAATAGCCAATCTGGTCCACTACCTACAACATTAGGTATACTCTCACTAAACCTAATATGCAAGTTTTCTTCCACTATCCATGTTCTGCTATTGAATACTCTAAAGGCTTTACTATTCAAAGAGTATCCAACAAATAAACCTTCACCAACCTTACCATCAAATTTGCCTAAGTGGTCTATGGTATTGAGAATGGTAACATGACACCCAAATGGTCTTATAAAACTTAAAGTTGGTGTTCTACCATGAAAAAGTTCATATAGGGTCTGGTTATGAGGCTTAACTACTAACACTCTATTTTGCACATAGCAAGCAGTATTAACTGCTTCTGCCCAAAAAAGTAGTTGGCAACTTAGAATCAGCTAGCATAGTCCTAGCAGCCTCAATTAGTGTCCTATTCCTCCTCTTAGCAACTCCATTTTATTGAGGAGTTCTAGCTACACTAAATTGTCCCAAATACCTTTACTCACAAAACTAATTCATTTCTCTGTTCTTGAACTCAGTACCATATCACAATCTAATCTCCCTAAGCTTGAGATCAACTAGTATTTTCTTATCCCAAGTTATAAAGACTTAAGAATCCACAGTCTCACTTAGTCAGCTAGAAAGAAAAACCATGTAAACTACTGTAGATATCATCTGTGACAACTAGGTCAATACATTTTCTCTTAGCTTTTTACAAATGTTTGGACCAAACAAGTCCATATCAACAAATTAAAGGAGAGATTGATTGATTTATCTGATTTGGACATTACAAGAGGCTCTATGTTGCTTCCTTATTGACAAGCAACACAGGATGATCAAATTCAAAAAGTTGTAGAATGTAAACCTCTACAAGATTTCCTTTAACCAATTTTATTCATGGATTTTAAATTTAAGTGACCTAGCCTCAATCCAAGGTTTAGATTCATCAGATGGGGCTTAGCAAAAGGCAAGTTAAACTTGACTTTCATCAATTAACTTAAAGATTGGAGATAAAACAAACATTCAGTGTCATTAAAAAAGAACACTATTCTTTTTATCACACATTTGTGAGACACTAAAGAGATTAAACTTTAACTCTCTCACAAAATACACATTTTCAAAATCTAGATTACCAGTTTTAATGGTATCTTTTCCTGTGATTTTCCCTCCTTTGGGGTTCCCTCCAAAAGTAACATATCCTCCATCTATCTCTTTATAGTCTATAAGATAGGACATGTTCCCTTTCATGTGCCTTGAGCATCCACTATCAATCACTCCTTGATTATGTAAATCTATTTATGAATTGCCCTTAAGAAAATTAGTTTCTTTTGTGGACCCAAGCCATCACTGACTTGGATTTGCCTTGTGCATCAATATAATTAAACTTTTTTAGGGTGATTGATGCACTGTTGTGTTTAGAAACATGGTCTAAAACTTTGTGCTTTGTAAAGTATATATTATTCATAGTTGTTGCCCAAGTGGGTGCTTTGCCAAACACCTTAGAGTTCCTCAATATGAAATTCGTCCGCGGGCCATGTATGTACAGAACTTGGTCGGGGAAGTTCAAGTCCCAATAGATTATCATGGCATTTCGCGCTTACTAACCAGTACGTTCGGTTACATGTAAAATAATGGTTCATGATTGTGGGGCCTTTTGGAAAATGTAGGTACTTACGGCAAATATTTATCAGGATGCTACGTTGAAAATACATTGCATTCTATTATAGAATGTATCTCCCACGGAGTTTAGAAAAACATGTAAAGTGGGACTATGAACTCACATGATAGGTAGTTGTTTTGATTTGATATTTTTTTTTTAATTCAAATGGAAGTAACAGCTCGTCCGAACCTAGGTAATATGTTAAGTCTTATTTCATTGATTATAATTCCAAAACTTTACTTCTTAAAGTTTAACGTAAATGATTTTGGTGTATTAGTTTGTGAAAACATCGTTTCATTATTCTGGCTATCATATTCCAGAGGTCATGCAGTAATCGTTTGAAGGAGCTAGGACACTTTAAAAATCTAAATCAGCAACTCGGCAAATGTCTACCTAAATGTTATCCCTCAATGTAAATACCTAAGTAACGTGTACGTTTTAGATTAAATGATAAGGTTTTTATTCATTTTAAGTTTCTTCTAAAGCTAGTGGATGATTTATTATGTTATTTTATTAAACATTAATTGCTTGTACTGTGGTTTCGAGCGATGAATGATAACAAAAAATGTTCGGGTTTTAATAAAATCGAGTTCTTATATTTATTTATATATTTTATAATTATTAGAAACAGTAGTACATATTATACCCTTGAGATTATTGAAAATGTCAATTTTATACTTGGTATATATTAATTTATACTTTTAACCCTTTTTCTTTATAACTTTAAAACATTAAACCTTTAATTTTGAAATATGGCAAAACAGGCCCCTGGGGTTTTAAATTTGGGATAATTACATTTTCAGCCCCTCTAGTTATAGGTTTCTAAATTTTACAATATATACCCCTTTGCATGAAAACATTTACGAATTAAGTCCAAAATCCATAATAGTTGTATTCTTCCATCTCCCCCTAAAAGTATTTTGCAGCATTTAGCTTATCACAATAAGCTAAAATAAGTTTGGTTTTGCATGCTTTAACAAGCTTATAGCTTGTAAAAAGTGCTTATTAGCTTAAAAATCAAAAACGGGTTTGTTTGGTTTAAAAAGATTAACCCGATGGGTTTAAGGCTTTAAGATTAGTTTCAATGCTTATAGATATGATAAATGAGCTTATTAAAATAGCTTATTATAATAGCTTATGGCTTATAGCTTGTTAAGTACACGAAATTAAGGTTTTAGGGTTTTTAGGGTTTCGATTAGGATTTGATTTGGTTTAGGGTTTTTCGACATGGTTAAGCTTGATCAAAGGATTAAAACAAAGTGTTTACATGATCTACAATATATCTAGAGCTTATTGAATGAGATAAAAAGCTTATAAGTACACGAAATGATGAAATGAATCGAATGGAGCAAAAACACAACCCGATATTCTATTTTGGGAGATAAATCATGAGCTTCCCTTATTGGTTCTTGGCTTCTACAGGTTATTCTTCTTTCTTATCCTTCCTTGGACATTTGTTTTGATATGATTTTGTGTATATGATTGGTTTTGAGGGTGAGATTGGGTAAGTTACATGTTGTTGTTATATATAGTTTCGAAAAACATTGGGGACCAAATTTAGGTGAAGTAGTGGCCAAGTTTAGATGAAGTGATAGCCAAGTATAGTAGAGTAGTTACCAAGGAAAGCTAGTAAGTAGCATAGAGAGGTGTAAGGAGGTGGAGGAGGTTCGGTTACCAAAGGAGGTGACGAAGGGGTGTTTTCTTGGTGAGCAAGGGTGTGACAAAGGTGGTAGGGTGCTAGGGTGATGACAAGGAGGTGATGGAGGTGATTAGCAAGGTGGTAGGCATGGTGGTGAATCATGGAGAAGGGTGGTAGCTTGGTTAGACCTAGTTCAAAACTAGTTAAGGTGTTTCGGGTCATTTAGGGTTTTCGGGTTGGGTTTTAAATTTAGGGACGAGCTATGTGTTGGATATTGGAGGAAGTCTTGTTTAAATGTTGTGCTATAGAGGACTTGTAAGTTGGGCTGAAAGGTTGCTCGGAAATTCCTTTAGAAATGGGAGGGAAAATAGGCTTTTTGAATTCTTGCTTTGTCGATTGTATAATAAGCTTAATTGAGTTGTACATTGATTTTGGAGGGAAAATGTAATTCAAATATTATGCACTGATACTTGTACACATGCCTTGAAAGCTTGTACATTTATTTTGTATGTAAACATTACATATAGTTAGGGTTTTGATATAAATGTTAACGTATGAAATACGTTTTGTATTAAATGTTATGAAAGGTATGTTAAATAGAAATGTGTGGTAATGATGGTGTTTAAAACATATGCTTGACATTTTATAACATTTATTTGACATTATAACGTTGTATGAAATTGCATTGGTAGGTTGCGTGAGCTAGTTACTTTTGTAATGTAAGTTTGTTTACATTTATGGATGGAATAAAGCAAAAATCTTTCCTTGAAAATGGTTGAATCGAATATAATAGTGGATATTTCACTGAGGAAAATTTGCATCTAAATTTAATAGCTGGATAATTAAATTGTGTAAAATTGTCAGGTTGTTTTAGTCTCCCTAACCTTAAAGGAAAATCTAGTCCCGAGATTTAGTTGGAAGTCTGAGTGAGTTTTGAATTATTTTAGATGGGCGAATTTCTTGGGATTCCGTTAGGGGGTGCTGAGGGGTTTCCTCTGTTTGTCTGGGAAGAGGTTGTGGTTACTTATTTTACACGGTGTCGTAGTGGATGAAGCTTGGTGGAGATGTAGTGAGGGGTCCTTCTCCGTTCTTAATTTCCTTATTGGCTGCTCTCCCACCAAAAGTTGAGTGTGTCATCGAGTGTGATATTTAGTGCGTATGGCGAGGGATTAGGCTGATAGGCATTTCTTTTGATTAAGAAAACGTGGAAGGTACGTGGTCTTTTCTGGGTCGTCATGGATTGAGCAAGTTAGTGAGCTTATAGAAGGACGGGAAGAGACTTGGGTGAGGTTATGGGGTCCTTTGGTACGGGGGGGGTTGAGCTGCAGACCGGGGGCACTTTGGGGTACTGGTATCCTGGGCGTGGCGGTGTAGGTGATTCAATGTTACACGTTCTCCTTACGCGGACTTGACTTTGCTGTGCCGGCTCATGGGCAATAACTAACTGGGGCCGATCTCATCTGCAGCTGCAAGCGTTGTCGGAGATTTGTTATATCTTTCTCACGGGGGTTGCTTGGATAGATTCTTCGGGTCACGCTGTGTTGGCTTTAATCGAATTCTTCGGCCTACTGTGTGGTGTGTTTTTATTGACACGACCTCGTCTTGGGCAGGAGTTGGGGGAGGCAAGGCTTGTAAGGGATGCCGGGTTTAGGGGCTGGAAGGGGTTGAAGTTTTTGAATATTGAGGGGTTGGGGAATGGGCAATGAAGGGCGAACATATTGACAGACCCGTGTAAAACCTTCGGGTTGATAGTGGCGCGTAGTCGTAGGGTGTGGCTGGGGCGACAGGGGATCAGGTCACATACTCAGGTCGCGGGTCGGATGTGGCAATCGGTAGCTGGTGTGCGTTTGCGTTGCTTCCCATGCTCGTCGCAGTGACTGCAAGTTTTTTGGATGAGGAAATGACTGTAACCTCGATACGTGATTCATGGATATCGGCACTCAATGGCGTGAAACTATTTCCTTTATATACATTACATTGTTAGGGTTTACATACTACAATTGTCGCTCGGGTTGTGGGAATTTAATTATGTGCTGATTTGGTTATGGCGGTCTACACATGAACCACAAATTGTGTCATGTACGTTTTGATAGTCTTTGCGGTTGTTTGGTTCCGAGGCTACCATAGTTATGTCTTTACATGTTCACAGGGAGTATCTACGGTGTTGTATCAGTTTAGCGGCATGACGCTTAGGTACAGTCTGCTTTAAAGCTTGTGCTTGTTAAATTCTTTGCCCAATCATACTCAGGGCGGCTGATTGTCTTCATTTTGGCCACCATATTAGTTTCTTAGACCTGATATTATTTTGTCAGAACTGTGGTGAATGGAATACTTCGTTTTTATGGCGGCCATTTCTTCGACTATCAAGATCTAAGTCACCTACATTCTCAACTCCAAATAGTGTGGGTATCACACCACTTGTGCTTGATCAATCGGGTATACAGCTGGACGGTAGAGTTTGAGGGGTTGACTGGTCATGAGGTGGGATGCATCAGAGGGTGCCGGCGACGGCTGGGTGCGAACTTGTAGTGGTGGGTGGCAATGGGTTGGGGGGAATAGGGTTTGTCGGAGTGGGTAGAGGGATGCGAAGTTGTCGAGAATTAGAAGTGGCGGGGGGTTGGAGCTTCAGGCAGGACAGACGGTGTTGGCTGATGCGTATTTTATGGTGATAAGGACAGAATACGAGTTGGGTGTATAAGTTGGATATTGATTGTTGCGAAGTGAATGCGCGAGCCAAGGGTCGTGTCTCTTGTTCATCTCGTTATGTGCATGGAATGTTGTTGTATGGATGTTGTGGAATCTGTGATATACAGTATAATCTGATGTGCCATTACTGTTAGTGTATCCATTTTTTAAAAGCGTATCTAATTATGCATCCTAAGTCGTGGTCGTGTGGTATAGTTACTCATTCATGTGGCTTGGTGATTGGCAAGTGTGAGCTTGATTGAACTTGTTTAGAGGGGCGAGTGGTGTTACATTCGCATCCACTTGCTCACTTGAGGGATTGGGCAGACTATATGTATTACGTACTTTGGTTACTTATGTCTCCTATTGGTTATGCTGTTGAAGGGTCGCTTCAAACCTTTTGTTGTTTTTGATGTTGGTATGGCCTTTCTAATAGGTTTTATCCCTAGATATTACTTCTTGTTCACTTTGTGTGGGTTAATTCAGTCAAAGACTTGCAATCTTCGAAATATCTTAATTTAAGATCGATAGTATACGGTAGTCTTATAGTTAGCATACTTCTGTGGTGTAGTAGGAGATGCCTAATTATTAATGATCTCATCTTGGCGAGTGGATTATGTGTAATTTCCTGTGCAAAATCAATTACGTGCCCATAAGGAAATTGCACAACGATAATGATCTAGAAATTCCCAATCTCGGTCGAACTTGGCATAAACTATTTTCTTTTTGAGTATATTCACAATGAAATTTTTCTCAGGTGATTTCGCTGTTCTTCATTATTACCCGGGTGCTAAATGAGAATATCATCGATGTAAAATCATCAACAAATTATCAAGTACGGTTTGACCCCCAACTACACGTTAAGGAGGTCCATGAACACAGAAGGCGCATTGGTTAAAACCAAATGGCATCACTGGGAATTCGTAGTGTGGTGTTCCGCGTTTTTAAAAGCAGTCTTGGGAATATCTTATCCCTGACCTATTTGTTGGTGATTAGCTTGTATCTTAACAATCTATCTTTTGGTATGTCACATCGATACACGTGATTGTTGGTCGTATAAGGTCATCAGATCTGCGTATGGGTATCGTTTCTGTTTTGGTGAGTTATTCAACTTCCTGGTATCTGATAACACTTTCTAAAAGATATGTCTGTCTTGTTTAACACTATAATAAGAAAGGAGATCCCCATGGCGATAGTACTTGGTCGGTTTTTTCATCGGCTGCTTTATATTGTTAGTTGTTCAATTTTGTTCCTGCTTTCTCTATGGAGCTATTTCTGTAAGGTGCCTTCAGGCTTCTAGGTGCCGCCTCATGGAATTATTATTGATTTTGAAATTCTAATTGGGATCCTGGTGGTCTGGCGGGTAGTGTACCGCGCAGGTTTTAACATCGCGGTATTTCTATGATAAGACGGGGTTTTGATGCTTGGCGTGGTGGCGTCTAAATTTATTTTCAATTCTGGGGCTAGTAAACTTGAGTTCCCCTGGATATTGTACCGGGATATATACCTTTCGGTTTTTATATAGGATATGAGGCTTAGTCGGGTTTTACTTTGATCACCTCGGATGATCAAAGTTTCACCGTCGATGGGGATGTAGATGACTTTCTCGTCACATATAATTCTAGCATGATACTTGGATAACCAATCCATACCAATGACGACGTTAAAACTACCGAGTTTAATCGGCATGAGATCAATTTTGAAAGGTTGGTTTAACAAAATCAGGGTGCAACCCTAGATAACGGTATTATTGCCTACTAGGTTTCCATCGGCCATTTTAATGTCGTAAGTAGTATCTAGTGTAAATGGTGGGATATTAAGCATAGAAGCAAGAGATATGGATACAAAACTTTTATCGGCTCCTGAAAAAAATAATACTCTAGCTAGATGTTGGTTTAGAAGGAACGTACCCGTAACTACGTTCGGGTCTTGGTGAGCGTTCTTGTCCCTCAGCAAGTACGCTATTTCGTGGGCACTGTTGTTTGCTTTTGGGCACTGGTTTCGGTAATGCCCTTTCTCTCCACAGGCATGACAAGTTACTGACACTAGTTGTAAGTTACTTCCAGTGGTTGGCCCTTTTTTTCTGCAGTTCCTGGTCAGATGACCTACCTTGTTGCAAGTCTGACACTTAACAGTGCAAGGTCCTGTGTGATGTAGGGTGCATTTCTTACACATGGGAAGGCTTCCTGTATACCTACTGTTTTCAGTTGGGGTGACAGCATAAGCCCTAACGGTTTCTTGCCTTCTATTTAGCTGTTGTTGGTGATCATTGTTGCGGTTGTTATTGTTGTTATGGTTATTTTGGTAATTGTTGTTGTTGGTGAAGGTTCTTCTATCATCAAACTTTCGTTTGTGATCATTGGTTCCATGCACATAATTGTGCTTTGTTACTTGATCCATTAACCTCTGGGTTATGGTAATGGCTTCCTTCAAAGTTTGAGGCTTTGAAGCGGTAACATTTCCTTCAATACTCCTGGATAATCCCCCGATGAAGACTTCCATAAGTTTCTTAGAATTTGGCACCATAGTTGGACATAAGACTGCCAACTCCTAAAATCTTCTAATGTAAGTCTTGAGATCATTCCCTTTTATAGTTAGATTGTAAAATTCATCTTCCATTTTCTTGACCTTAGTTCAGGGACAATACTTCTTTATTAAGAGCTTTTTAAATTTAGACCAGGTGATCTTGTAGGCTTCCTCTATTCCAATAGGTTGGGCGAATTAATTCCACCAGGATAAAGCTTTTAGAGTACCGGTAGCAAATTTTACTTTACAGTCCTCGGTACAGTTGCTACAGGAAAATACCGATTCAGTTCGTTCAAACCAGCGGATGAGACCAACAGCGCCTTCCGTACCTTTGAAATTAAAAGGTTGGCAGCTCATAAACTCTTTGTAGCTACAGTTTCTTGCTATAGGAGTTTCACCTTATCAGGTGTTTCTATTTGTATTGTCAGCATTTGCCATGGTAGCAGCTTATGCTTCCAGAGCTGTGGCAACACTATTAGCAACTAGTTTCTTGATGGCGGCCTGAGTCATGGTTGGTGCTGCAGATGATGATGTCCTCTTGGGAGCCATTCTATCAACATTCACAAGACAACACACAATAAGAATCATATTACAAGTTATTGTCAAAATTTTCATACCTAGTGGTATTGAAATTATTTGACACATCATTGTATGGATTCTTATTCGGCACGAGTTCTAACAAAGAAATACACATCTTTTGATTTTATTTTGCAGGATATAACGGAAAATTTTGAAATGGACACTCTAACAAGCATCTAACTCATTAGGTTTCTCGGGGACTGGTTCACTTTCCAGTGGTTACAGTATGATACCGCGACCACTTACACAACTCATTATGGATCATACCGTACATGAGTAATCGTAATACAGGACATAGGATAGACAACCACGATAAGCATAAATCAATATCATAAAACAGCGAGGTATAATGGAATCACCACTGTATTAAGTCATAAACAACTTGTCTACATATTTTACATAGTCAAAATTTAACAATTGTCATTATTTATGCCACACATCCAGTGGTTGGATTCTAACAAAAGCTGTAAATGACAAAGATCTAGTCTAGTAGTCTGGTGGTCCTCCCTTGTGGTTCTTGAGCTTATGGATCTTGTCCAGAAGACTCTTTGGATATCCTTAATGAGTATCTCTAGAGTATAATTCTTGACGCGAGCAAGAACAACCTCGTCGTCATGCCCCATTTTCTTTCTCTGAAATCCAGCAATCTGGCACGGGCTTCATGAAGTTCGGTCTCTAATTTGTCAAAATCCTGATGTATGATTACTCGACCATTACCAAGACTTTCTATCTTATCTTCCATGTTCTCAATGTGCTTAAGAGGGAGCTCATCTAAGTGATTCAAAATAGTCTCGATCTATTCCTCATGATGCTCCAAGCTTGTCTTATGAGAACTTTCTCCAATCTCAAATACTTGAGGTAGGGCAGAAGTAAAGGAGGATGATCGGGAATGGGTTCATTTCCGAGATGGCAGAATCTTCTCAGGAAGAAAGAAATCTTGGGGATCAAACATTGGTGATAGTAGTAACACTGGAGATGAAGGCAAAACAGTTAGTGGAGCAATAGGAGCTCGTAGTAGTGGAATAGGTGATTCATTATTAGTAGCATCATATGCTTGCATGACCTTCATATATGGATCATCGTGAAAAGGTGAGATGGCTAGTGAGGCAAAAAGATACTTAGATAAATCATCTGAAGGATCAGGAGAGGTGTTTCCCGGTGAGGCTGGGAAATAGTCTGGTGAAGCCGGGATATAGTCAAGTGAGTGTGTAGAGGAAAAAGTATCCTCAACATCGTAATCAGTTAGGACGATAATAGGGTGGGTGGATGAATACATAACTATGTAACAACCCAGTGTAAATAACATAAGTTATTTATATAATTATCTAATAGTTATGTATCATTTACATACTATTCCAGAAATGCAGTGGCACGGAGGACTTTTTTGGATGGAAAAAGTAGTTATAGTTTAGGTTTAAACCTTGTTCTCTATAACTGTGGCTCTTGATACCAATATGTAACACCCCCTTGTTTGACAGATAGCAGCGGAAGCTAAATTGGGGTATTACTTCATGAATCAACAGTCATAATCATAGAAAACGACTCAAAAGAGACGTTTTGGAAAATTTAGTTATCATTTAATAATTATCAGAGTTTTACAAACATAGGTACCAAAATACATTGAAAACTTAAAGTTTAAATGATAACAAGTTTGGACGTCCTCAAGTCCAATGCCACTCCGTGCCATATATTGCTCAATTACCTGAGATAAACATGCTAAAAGGGTCAACACAACGGTTGAGTGAAATTCATAGTGTTTGAAATGTAATAGTTGAATACAAGTCAATGTAATAGTAATAATTGCAACGAATACAATTATCATGGTAAACAATATTATATTATTGCACTAAGCTCATGACACCGAAGCCTTAAGTAAATGTTATTCATAAGTTGTTGCCCCAAGCGGGTGCTTTGCCAAACACATGGAGTTCCTCAAATGAAATGCGTCCGCTTGCCATGTATGTATCATAACCTGGACGGGGAAGTCCCAATAGATCTATTCACGGCATTCGCGCTTACTCAACCAGTACGTTCGGTTACAAGTAATTAACGGTTCATGATAGTGGGGCCTTATGGCAAATGAAGGTACTTAGGCAATAATATATCAGGATAGCATACAGTTGAAAATACTTGCATTCATGTTTATAGCATGTATCTCCCTACGGAGTTTAGAAAAGCATGTAAAGGTGGGACTATAAACTCACCTTGATAAGGTAGTTGATTGATTTGAAATTTAATTCAAAGGGAAGTAAATAGCCTCGTCACGTAACCTGGGGTAATATGTCAAGTCTTAGTTTGATTGATTATATTCCAAAACTTTACTTCATAAAGTTTAACGTAAATGATTTTGGTTTATTAGTTTGTGAAAACATCGTATCACTGTTCGGGCTATCATAATCCAGAGGTCATGCAGTAAACGTTTGAGGAGCTAGGACACTTTAAATCGTAAATCCAGCAACTCGTCAAAACGTCTACCCAAATTAAATCCCCTCACATAAAACTCCCTAGTAACGTGATACGTTATAGATTAAATGATAAGGTTTTATTATTTTAAGTTTCTTCAAAAGCTAGTGGATGATAAATTATGTTATATTATAACATAATTGCTTTTACGTGTTTCCATCGATGAATGATAACGACAAATGTGTCGGGTTTTAATATAATCGAGTCTTATATTATTTTAATATATTTTTATAATTAATATAAAAATATTACATTTTATACCTTTAAGAATATGAAAATGACAATATATACCCTTGGTATATATTAATTTATACTTTTAACCCTTTTTCTTTATAACTTTAAAACATTAAACCTTTAATTTTGAAATTTACAATATATACCCCTTTGCATGAAAACATTTGCGAATTAAGTCCAAAATCCATAATAGTTGTATTTTCCAATCTCGAAAGTATTTTGCAGCATTTAGCTTATCACAATAAGCTAAAATAAGTTTGGTTTTGCAAGCTTTAACAAGCTTATAGGTTGTAAAAAGAGCTTATTAGCTTAAAAATCCAAAACGGGTTCGTTTGGTTTAAAAAGATTAACCTGATGGGTTTAAGGCTTTAAGATTAGTTTTCAAGCTTATAGAAATGATAAATGAGCTTATTGAAATAGCTTATTATAATATCTTATGGCTTATAGCTTGTTAAGTACACGAAATTAAGGTTTTAGGGTTTTTATGGTTTTGATTAGGATTTGATTTGGTTTAGGGTTTTTTGACATGGTTAAGCTTGATCAAAGGATTAAAACAAAGTGTGTACATGATCTACAATATATCTAAAGCTTATTGAACGAGATAAAAAGCTTACTAGTACACGAAATGATGAAATGAATCGAGTGGAGCAAAAACACAACCCGAATACTATTTGGAGATGAATCAAGAGCTTCCTTCTTGGTTCTTGGCTTCTACTTGCTTATACTTCTTTCTTATCCTTCCTTGGACTTGTTTTGATCATGATTTAGAGATATGATTTGGTTTTGAGGTGAGTTGGAAAGTATACATGTATGTATGTATATATAGTGTTCAAGAGCTTATTGAACTAGATAGAAAGCTTACTTAGTACATGAAATAGTGAAAATGGTTTGAATGGAGCAAATGAGACCTGAAACCTTTAGGAGATGAATCAAGGACCTTTGTTCTTGTTTCTTGGCTTTTAAATAGCTTAACCTTTCAACTCTTCTCTTCTAGGACTTGTTTAGATCATGATTTGAGTATGTTCTTGATTGGTGATGTTTTTTTAAGGCAGCATGTCTCGCCTTTTATATTGGGTTCGAAATGGATTAGAGGCCAAGTTTTAGAGGGATTGGTGGCCAAGCTATTGAGGAGTTGTGTCCAAGGAGTAGCTAAGGTAACTAAGCAGGGCTAGGGATTAGCTTATCAAGGTGTAAAGAGGGTGGTGAGGTTTGGTTATACATAGGAGGTAACAAAAAGGTGGTAGGGTGCTAGGGTGGTGACAAGGAGGTGATGGAGGTGATTAGCAAGGTGGTAGGCATGGTGGTGAATCATGGAGAAGGGTGGTAGCTTGGTTAGACCTAGTTCAAAACTAGTTAAGGTGTTTGGGGTCATTTAGGGTTTTCGGGTTAGGGTTTTAAATTTAGGACGAGCTATGAGATGAAAATGGAGGGAAGTCTAGTTTAAATGTTGTGCTAAGAGGACTTGTAAGTTGTGCTAGAAAGGTTGCACGAAATTCCTTTAGAAATTGGAGGGAAAATAGGCCTTTTTGAATTCATGCTTTGTCGAATTGTACAATAAGCTTAAATGAGTTGTACATTGATTTTGGAGGGAAAATGTAATTCAAATATTATGCATTGATCACTTGTACACATGCCTTGAAAGCTTGTACATTTATTTTGTATGTAAACATTACATATAGTTAGGGTTTTGTTATAAATGTTAACGTATAAATCCGTTTTGTATTAAATGTTATGAAAGGTATGTTAAATAGATAACGTGTGGTAAGATGGTGATTAAAACATATTGCTTGACATATTATAACATTTATTTGACATAAACGTTGATGAAATTGGCATTGGTAGGTTGCGTGAGCTCGTTTACTTTTGTAATGTAAGTTACATTACATTATGTATGGAATAAAGCAAAAAATCTTTCCTTGAAAATGGTTGCATCTAATTTAATAGATGGAAATTACACTGAGGAAAATTGCATCTAATTTAATAGATGGATAACTACATAGAGGAAAATTATTGGTTGTTATAGTCACCCAACCTTAAAGAAATCTCATCCCGAGATTTAGTTGGATGTTGGAGTGATGTTTGAAAATAGATGTGGATATTTGGCAC
>BQNB010104864.1:0-21854 GCA_026074375.1 Tanacetum coccineum
ATGTAAATAAAGTAACTTGTTTAAAATTTATAAATTAATTATGAGATTATAAAATAGTAGTGACCTTAAATTCGGGTTCTTACAATAAGGTACCATAACATGCCATTTTTCATAACATGTTATCCGGTCCCCACCCGCCAACCATTTTCATTTTCTTATCCATTTTTTCAAACAAACTAAATTTCAATCATTCAAATCAAAATACGAAGTACAATACGAAAATAAAAAGAGCATATGAAATTAAAAAAATAATACAAAAATCTTAAAACAATACTAAAATTAAAAAATATATGAAATTGTTAAAAAAACTAATATTTGTGTTGATGTTATTGATGTCGTTGCCAAATATGCTCAATAAGATTTCGTAGAAGACTTTCATGTGTTTGTTCATCACGAAGTTCTTTGGCTTTCCTCTGCTGCACTTTGCATCTCTTGATCCAGTTACGTTGCATATTTTGTTGCAGTCTAATATAAATTTCACTGAATTCAGATATCGCAAAATTTTGATCTTTCAAAATTATGTTATGCAATATAATGCAAGTGTACACGATTCTTTGTATCTTGTTGATATGAAATTGACGCGCTGGTTGGTTTATAGTATGTGAACGTCCTTTGAGGACACCAAAATCTCTTTCAACATCTTTTCGAGCACCTTCTTGTCACCGTTTAAACACGACATTTTTCTTGTTTTGTGCAATCGAAAATGATTTGACAAAAGCTGCCCACTGATAATGCTTTAATTATACATGTTTTCGGCGGCGTTATTGTATTTATTTATATAATTTCTTGTGAACTTTCGATAGTTAAAAGCATGAAATATGTGTAGGTTCACTTGAAGACATCTCAAGCTTAAAAAGATGAAAGACACAAGTATTTTACACCTTACGGAAGAAAAAGATAAAAGAAGATAATATTAAATCCAAAAATAAAGAAAAGTACGCCGAACTTTACCTAAAGTACTCCTCACTTCAGGCCGAGTTAATGAAGGACAGTTAATACCTGAAGTACAACGCACTTCTACATCATGTGCACCGCACTTCGTCTCAGCATTAAAGTTCTACAGATTAAAGAAGCAAAGTATGCTGCACTCCTCAAGGAAGTGCGCGGCACTTTTGCCCTCGCCCAACCTATAAATTGAGAGAAAATTCTCACATATTTCACACATTTCTCACACACTTCTACAACAAATTTAAATATCTTCATCAATTTCTAGATTTTAGCATGAATTCTGGGAAGAACAAAGATCATCATCGTAGCACTTAGTTAAATAAGGTTTCTATATGGATTCATACTTGTAAAAGTGGTGTTCAATCCATTTCTCAATCTGAATTTCATATGTTTGTTGTTTCTATTCTAAACTTTGTTATCATGAACACCATAGCCATGAGAGGCTAAACCTCTTATGACTACTCGGTGATGTTAATATAATAATTAAGCATTTGGTGTCATTTCGATCTCATCATTCTTAAGCTTATTTTATAATCCTATCATATCTAATCTTGTTAAACTTGTTCATCAACTTTGTTTATATACGTATAATGGTATAGGTCAAAAGACCCATTGTGTATTATATGATTTTAAATATTTATCCATGATCTTTACCGTTCAATCTAAGAAATCCACTTATGTTATTTGACAAACAAAATTAATTTGAAATAATAGTAACTTGATTATTTGAATGACACATTTGATTAAGTTAAACCAAGATAAGTCTTAAGTTGAAACTAGTTAATTTATGAAAACGTTTTCTGACGAGAAATCCTTTTTATAAGTTAAAGTCCTAAAGTCGAAGATCGAGATTACTACCATTGCTTATGAATTATATAAAACTCTTCGAGTAGTCATATTTCTTTATTATTGAATCTATCTTAAAAGTTATTAATAATTGTTTTAAAATTTCTGATTATTCGAACACTAATCAAATCCCTTTGGACATCCTGGTCTTATCTAAAATGTTATACTACATACATGGGTTATACTTTTACCTGTGTGTTTCCATTTCATAAACCGGTAATTTTAGTCTTATAAATTTAAAGCTTTAGAAACACAATCAAAGTTTTTGGCCCCGTTGTCGGAGATTTTAAAGTTGTTTCGTAATCAATTTTTGAAATAATTTTTAACCACTTTCTTTTTCAAAATTGTCGTATAGTTTTCTAGCAAACCAAACCATATAACTCCCTTGGATGCATACACGTGCTTCTAACTCTGAACTTGTTGAACCACTTCCTGAACCTGAATGAACCCTGAATTGAAGACTTCGTAGACAAAACATGAGAGTTCCATCCGAAAAAAGAAACGAACCACCTGCACAACCAAGAGTTGTTTATGCTCCAATTCTTGACATCAACTATTTCTGTCACTTTCTTGATATCCTTGAAAATTACAATCCAATGGATGATGAACTAATGTGGGCTGCTGACCGTGTTGTCGCTTCGACTCCCAGTTTCGCAATCACCATTCCTGAAACCGCAAACAAATTCTCCATTAAGGGTAACCACTTGACTCTCGTCAAAGGAAACCAATTTGATGGTAGAATTAAAACTGACCCGCACAAAGACATTTATGAATTCCTCAGAATATGTAATATGTTTAAATACAGAGACACCGAAAATGAAGCCGTCCGCCTAATGATGTTTCCCCTATCACTCACGGGGAAAGCAAAAACATGGCTGGATGAACTCAACGAAGGAAGTATCGAAACGTGATATGAACTTCGAACCGCTTTCATTAGCGGATTCTTCCCCCAGCTCTTTTTTATTGACTCCTCGAGGAAATTCGAGCCTTTTCTCAACATGAAAATGAAACCTTAACTAAAGCTTGTCTCCGTATGAAACAAATGTTTAGAAATTGCCATGGTCACAATCTATCCAAAGGCAATATTGTAACACCCCCAAATTGGGTCGCAGCGGAATAAGGGTCCGGGGCGTGTTACTTCATAGATCAACAACACAAGATATATATAGAACGACTAAAAAGTCGTTTGAAAATGATACATTGGATTTAACACAATAATTGTTACATAAGCCCGAAGCTTAACTTGTTCACTTGATCAAAATACAAAGATTTTCAGCCCATAACAGATAACAAAATGAAATGCTACAAAATCTTTAATGCCTGATATCCAATTTAAAACCACCAATGTATCCATCGCACCTTGTGCTTATTGATCCCCTGAAAAACATTGCTTTAAAACGTCAACAATAATGTTGGTGAATTCATAGGTTTGATAAATCATATATTGTAGGACCACAAGATTTCCCAAGTGTATGATAATGCAACAGATGCAGACATCATATAAATGTAATTACGTTGCTCTAAGCTCATGACACTGAAGCTTGACGTGTATGAATACCAAATTAATGGCCTACATTGCCCGTGGTGATGTTCTAACCCGCAACATCCTATATTCGACATGGTATACGTTCGTTTGTCCAGTGATAGCTAATCACCCGAACGGGGTTGTCAAACCTAATAGATCTATTAATAACATTCGCGCTCACAATCCCGCAATTGACAGTTCATGATAATGGGCTCAGATATGGGTTATCGCTACTTAGGCAACACGTAATCATAACATGAAACTTAACCACTTGTGTCCAATTGTAAAGCATTGCATGTTTTTCACCCCAAAAACTTTGTAAAACAAAAGCATGTAAAACGTGGGGCTATGAACTCACCTTGAGTGAGTAATGCCAAGTATATCACAAATAACGCGCCACGCGAATTGATCAAATGCAACCTAATTAAATTAAGGTCGTATAAGTACTAATCACATTAAGTACTCCTACCATGCATAAGTCTATATAGCTAATCACCATCTAAATGTTTAAGTGAAAACATGTTTATAAAATTAAAATGTTTATAAACATACTTTTGGTAAAATCGTCATAACTTTCACGTTTCTAATCCGTTTCTTGCGTTTCTTATGCCCATCTTTTCGTATTAAGACGAGTTATCATAATTTGACATTTTCCGTATTTTGACCCTCTGGTGAACAGTAACTTTTACTGTTCACATCAGACGTAAGTTTTATTTAAATCGTATTTGTTGTCGTAAAACCCGTAAATGTCGTATTTTATTCGTTATAGCTCCGTTTTTAACGATTCTTTCGAGCACGTTCTCGTAATTGAAAGTTCTATATATTTATGAGGTTTACAAAAATATAACTTTCTGTCATGAATAGTAACTTTTATAAAAATAGTTTTATAAAAGTATTAATTGTCGTAAACTTGCGAAATTCATAACTCGTTCGTTATTAATTGAAAAATTACGATTCTTATCATTTTGGAATCCTAAAAATATGTATAATTTGTTAAAAATATCAACACTTGCTGTTTATACAATTTTTATAAAATGTTTTTATAAAAATTCTTTTACGACTCCGTTTAATAGCGTATAACTTGTTTTTACCGTAACTTTTTCGTTATTAATCCGTTTGACAAGTTTCTTACCTTTTCGGAATCGTCGTGAAATGTGTTATCTTATAAAAATATAAAATAAATATGTTTTATTTCGAATTTTGGGCAGAATGTGGTGGTGATTCCCTTAAGTCCATTTTTAATCTTTGTTTTCATACTTTTCCATTTTGTAACCCACCATATGTCTTATATTTCATATATATTATATATCATCCATATATTAGAATTCATTTGTCCATAATAGTCCTCATATGTCCAAGTTACCAAGGTTAACAAAACCATGATAACACTTAAAAATCATAACTTTACTTAAGAAATCCCTAATTTACTAGTTTTGTCCATAATCATTTTTATACATAAACCAAGTGTGTACAAGTGTATTTCTTCCAACCTAACTTTATTTTAGTGTTCAAGTAACATTAATATAAGTCCATAATTAACCTTAACATGTCATTTGTATTTCTTTAACTTGAAACATATTATGAAACTTTTATAAACCCTAATTTGTAGTTAATCATTTTTACATCAAAATAACTTGATACAATATTTTCTCATCCTTTTTAGTGTGATATAAGTAATAACACCACATGTATATAAGTGTATAAAATGATCATTTCAAGTATAAACTCCATTTTCATGATAAAATCCTAAATGGTGATTAAACTAAATAGAAATAACATATGCATATAAAAGATAAAAGTAAGATCATAAAGAGTTTAAGATGACCTTATGATGTATGAAGATGATGAACAAATTAATCTAAACCCGTGTTTAGCCCTAGAATGGTATTCTAGCATTTTGACGCGCGGTCGGGTTTAAAACTAATAGAAATACACGTACTTGGCTCAATTTGACGAAGCAACGAGACATAGAATTCTACAAACAAAAAAAATAACGGAGTAACCTATCACACCAACACCAACCTATGAAACCCTTCATCATAGATTATGTTATCTTAACGATTTGAGAAGGCGAGGTCACATATACTACCTAAACTGAGTCGCAAACATGAACCCAGATTCAATTATCCCATATACGGATCTAAACAAGGTTAATTTATAACAGGTGTATATCTCTTGACGGAAACTTAAGGGGTCGCTGTCACTCTCTTGCAAACTAATGGGTTCCGCAGCCCTAGAATATCTGATTAAATAATGTTGTAACTTCACAGATGGCGTTATAGACTTAACAAACGCGACGTCGTCGCATTTTATTGTATAAAGATTATGATCGGATTTATACTATATAGTATCAGATACCCCTAAATTTAATGGTTTAATGTGTAAATTATGAGTAAACGATTTATAAGTGTCTGACGACGATCCCCACAGGTTTCTTTATAGTGGCAGCTAATAGGTGATCAAGTGAACGATTTAGGGTGCTTTTAAAACCTCTATAGTTGTAAACTACCCTCTTAAAATTCATTTGATTATTAATCCAAGGTCAGATTCGTCTTTATAAAAATCCAAATCTATATGGTCCTTGTTGTTTGAATTATTTAATATTCCTGTTTTTTAAGCGTTTATCTTAACATGCTTGGCTAAACTCCTTTATTGTGTTCATTATGTTTGGTATGACAACCGTAGAATTGATCGATCTCGTGGTGTAAGCTATTTGTGTACTGAAATATGCAGTAAGTTCTATTAGAGAACACCACTGCTTGTGTTATCTGTACTCTGCGTGTTTGATTATGTCTATTGGAAAACATTTAATGTACGTCTAATTGTACAGGCCTTGTTACTAGTCTTCAAAACCACCGCCTTACTTTTGAGTTGCCCTAACGGGAATATTAAATTTCTAACCAGTTATCGTTGAGGTAAATCTGTTATGTGGAATTTATGGACTTAGGAAGATATTACATATATCGATTTCATCACAATAGTGTTTGCACAAAAGCCAACAATACTTAGGAGCATGCACTCTAGGGAGTGAATAACATGAGTTAAATTAATATAATCATTTTATTATATTAGCGTTATCGATCTATATCCAATTTAGCGTAGTTTATATTTAGTTTTTAATACTAAAACCAACCAAACCTCTCAATCATGAGTGGATTATCCTGAATTCTAAAAAATATCGAAAAACGACAAACCAATATCTTCTCCTCTTGTCTGGAATCCCCTAGCAATTCTGTTAGGACACGGTGATCAAAGCTTCCCATGAAGTCCTATTCTCGAGTCTTATAGGAGACCGTAAACAACCCTACTGAGTCTTGCTATGACGCTACAACTTACAAGCAACGGTTTCGTGTACGCTGCCTGGGGATTGTAATAACTTCGTGTAGAAGTCCCCTTACCGAACAACCATAGAGCATTTAGACATTTGTATTTGTAGGGGTTTGAAGAATGAAAAGAGACAATAAAAGGGTTGGAAAAAAAGGAGGAAAAAAGGGGAACAGGCAAAAAGGGAGAGGTTATTGAATGTTAGCTGTACAAGGAAAAAGGAGGAAAGGAGAGTGAGGAGGGGTAGAAGTAGTGAAAATTAAGAAGGAGATTAAAGGTATTGAGTAAAAACGGAAGAAAGTAAGGAAAGAAGTAGCTAGAAAACAAGTTAAGACAAGTGACGTTCACTCTAAAGCACCCTCCTCCCACGAGTTGAAAGGTGGATATCCGAGGTTAAAGGAGAAGGGGAGACGTTAATTCTAGTAACAGAACACCTAACTTTGGCTAGAGGCGTTTCGGACAGTATCAATTGCGAGTTCAAGCCTTCCCATCTCATGAATGTTAGAACAATGGTAACAACCACCGACTAGGGCATTATGTGAAGCTCACCATCTGGACCGTGCGCCAAAAGGTTTTGCATGTCACTTGAAATATCTATCTTTATTGTGTGATCAATAGACATCCTAAGACAGTTTAAATCGTCGCGAGGAGAGTAGTCCAATCATCCCAATTTTGCTACTCGCGGATCCATAAACATTTAGTAATCCAAGTTTGTTGTATGTTTTGTGGACTTCTAATTTTTTCACTTATAAGGGTTTCATTGGTTTTAGTATGTTGCGTCTTATATATGATAGTTATCTTTGAGTCGTGTTTATGAACTTGCAATCAAATTATCCAAGATCATGCTTACTCTCAAGAAGTCCAATATATCCTCTAATTATATTTCTGCGTGTCATCATATTTAATTATGCGATGTCCTTAGAATACCAAAAAAACGTAAAAAATTATTTAAATCCTCCCTCCTAATAAACGCCAACGTACATGACATGTAAACGCACAACCCTTCGCCCGTCTTCTCTCATGCTTTGGACGAATAGATATATCACAAGTTTAGAAACTTTGCTTCTAGAGGTGATTTATGCACCTGGATCAAAGATCAATCAAGCCATCTGACGAAACGTCCCCAACCAAGATACCCATATTAAGGATTAGTGTTTCCTAATTATGATGTGGTTTTTATGTGTTTAGAACATTGAAAAATCCTAAATTACCACGATCTACTACCGCGATTGTACCAAAGCCAACTGCAACAAGATTTCAACTTACACTGACGCTATTGAACGATGCCGTCGAGATTGTTTCTCTGAATTTATTGCATTTACATATTATACCATGAAACTCCTTCCCTGTAACAAATGTCCTTGTCAACTCATGAGGACTGAGTATAGAAGTTTTTTCCATTATCAAGTCAATTACCATCCAAGACAATTCTTTAAATTTATAAAAAATAACTTAATCCGTACACAATGTCACACGTACCAAATCAACTGATCATGTGGCCCAAGCTCTAACCATTTAGGAACATTTGTCACTTTACTTTGATGGTGAAAAGGATAAGTTATTTAGAAATTAATGAAACAAGACCTAGCGTCTTCAAAAACTATTACTCAGTGTTAAAAAGGAGATGGTGGAAGGTTAAGGTTTGACATACTTAGAATTCGCGTATGTTAAATTTACTGAACATGAGTCTATTTATAGCGAGTTTTAAATTAATCAATAAGCAACTACAAGAGATCATGACAAGGCCAAACAAGGTCTCAGATGACTCCTGTCAACGGACAACTAGGCTTGTTAGGTTTATTGAAGAAACATTCTATTGATTAACCAGTTTGTGTCGCAATGACACTTTGTTATTACAGCTATTTTATTTGTGCTCAAAACTAATATGTAAATGTCTAATTGTTGTATTTCCTCTGAGATGCGTTAAGGATCTTATGTACTTTAGGATCTGTTTGTTTCTCAATCGAAGATATGTCTGATAAGTTAGGAAGCGTTGGAGTTTATATCCTGATACTTATGTGTATGATCGTTTAATGATAGTATTACAAGCAATGAATTAAATAGTTATTTTTGTTCTTTTATGGGCATACGATATATAGATATGGTTATAATAATTCATGTTAAACCAAGGTGGGATCAATTGCTTTACGATATCGCTATTATGCATTTCACTAATTAAGGCGATGATAACTTGAAATATCATATTAAGCTTTTCCCTGTGACTTTAGGGTGTATGTGAGCACATAACGGAAAACTTGTTCGGCGTTTAACCTAATTTGAGACTTCATTAGGCAATTACGATGGCTTTCCACTGCAATTGAGGTTTGTGTTCACTTATTTAACCCTGAGGAACTAGTGCAACGATCATATGGTTGTTTTTTGTGTGTTCCTCTGAATTGCATATACTTGACCTTGGCGAATTTCATATAAGACTTCATTATTGCGGTGCTAATTATTGGTTTATGCTATGATTATAAGTTCGGTCAATGGTTAGTGTGTTGTGATGCACATTATATACTTGGGAACTTGTCCCGCAGGTAGTTTATGTTTGTATGCCCTCAATTTGGTAGATCTAAGCCTTGCTAGCATTTGGATAGATTCTTCTTGAACCCAATAGTTTTTCAGTTTCCAGTTTGGGTTTTTTGTTCCGCTTAATCTGTTACTTTTTAATCCGTTTTTAAATGTTTTAATAAAGAAATATGAAGCCAGGGTCATCATTAGGAGTAAATTGAGATATTTTTCATTAATTAAAGAGAGATTGAATGAAGGAAGAAGGGAATTATATAGTTGGAACTTTCCTTCTTTTACCATGAGCCACATCTAATACATTACATACTCTAAAAGCAAGGTTTCGTGGATGATGCTCATTATGATATGCCATTGATCTATCATGTCGAAGGTCGAAGTTTACATTTTGGTCGGGCTGAGTTTGCACTATTAACAACTCTCTGTTTTGGAACTATTAGTTTTTAATTATGGACTACAAGTCATGTTAAGTTTGTATCAAGGGTCTTACCTAACAAGGTGGGTGTTAAAGTTACCAACATGGACCTTCTTGGTGTTATTGAGGATGAACAGCTATTTAATGAATTAAGTGATAAAGATGTTGTACGGGTTTGTCTTTTGATCTTGTTACGGGAAGTTTTCTAACAAACCTAGACAAAGAATTAACAGATTCTACACTGTTAGAAATCATATAGTTGAAGCGATTCGTAGGGCAATATGCCCTTGACCACTTATCAAAACCAGCAATCTCTAGTTTTTGGACACCATCCGGTCTATATCCACGCAGTACAGCAAGTAAAGCATAAAATTCATGCGTGGTGTAGGCTTTGCAAGTCTTCTAATACATACCCCTAATCTTTTTACCTTTAAATTTGCAATTCATCATCAAATGCCGATCACAATATCCATGGAACGAGTTACTAAAAACCGTCTTACAAGCAAGGATGATTGCTGGATGTCTGTCAGATATGATGCACAAATTTGGAACTTCACCAATGCACTCTTTCAGCCTGTTCATAAACCATGTCCAGGATGCACCAGTCTCGCCTTGAGTGACACCCATAGCAATAGGTAAAATCTGGTTGTTGCCATCCATTCCAATAGCTAACAGATTTGTGCCTTTGTATGAACCATTAAGATGTGCCGCATCAATTATTATCAGTGGCCGCAAATACCGAACAAAACTTCGTACGTATTTCATTAAACACCACATATCAATTAGAATTTAAAAATTATATCGTAACAAACACGAATATATTTAATTTAAATAAAAATAAATAAAACTTAACGCAATACCAAAACCCACAAATAACATCTTAAATCTTCCTTGTTCATCGGTTTCAATGTGGGTAACAGTCCCCTCATTTGAAAACTTCAAATTATGGCAATAATAAGGAAACTGAGAGAACGAATCTTCGTAACTGCCATTCAACATATTCAGTGCAATATGTTTACCCCCCCAAGCACGTTTGTAAGATATGTCTATATTCCATTCAAGACACAAATCCCGTTGTATGTCTTTAACCTTATAGTTCCTATTAGCATCTTGCATTTTGTTTACAAGTAATTGACCCAATAATTTAATTGTTGCGTTACGATGGTTCGGGTTCATTTGGGTTTTTGAACATGTGTGTTTGTCATGGCAGTGGGACACTATGAATTTAGTGCCATAGTTCATTTTACGAGTGTATACATTCCAATTGCATGATGGTTGTGCACATTTAACACTGTACCTAATGGGACATGATTTTATAACTTTATATTCAAAGCATTCTTGTAAAGATTTCTTTCCAATAAAAATCATGCAATCTTGTTTATCAATAAATTCATTTGTAAGTGTTATACTATGGGAATTCCCTTGTGGTATTTTAATATTTGGTTCTGGAGGAGGTGGGGGAGTCGGCATATTGTCAAATGTTAAGCGCTGCCATTTTGGTAAAAGATTTATTTGAAGATCTGGTTCTACCGGTAACAAGGAAACATTAAGATCAAAATCAAGAGGAGTGGGTAAAGGAGGGGGTACAGGTGCGGGTACAGGATTTACCTTGGACGCTTGACACTTAAGTTTGATTATTAGTTTCTGGACAACGTCGTTTAACGAACAAAGTTCATTCACAAAGAATTGCAGGTCATCGTCGTCGTTTACCTCGAAAGTTTCTGAACCCATTTTGTAATATAAAGAAATGACAGAATTGTCATTGAATTCAAATTTTTGACACACATATCGTAATAGTTCAAGGTACTGTATCTCCTTTGGAAGTAAAACTAGACGCTTTGATGATTGATACACCAAGGTCGCCTTAAATTTCATTCCCAACAAGAATAGACACAGTTTACTGGAAACTATGATCTTACTCATTAAATACTATTATCAAGACTATTATTATTAAATAAACTACAAGTATCCTAAATATTAGTCTCCCAAATGTTTCTAAATAAACAAATATAAGTCTTCAAATGTTTTTAATAACCATGACATCTACATAAAGGTATATTCACAAACTGCTAGTGGTTGGTTGGCTAAAAACACTTGTATGACCAGTTCGTTGAGAATAAGATAAGCAACATTTAAAGGTCGTACTAATAGTCTAGCCTAAACTATGCATAGTTTCCTAAAACCTCCAACCTGGTTAAATTTTTACTCTAGGTCAAATTCACATGGGAAATTCATGAGGTGCAAATACAGTTTGTACAGAGTACAAGTAGTAGAACTACATATCGCACCTAAACAAAAACAGCAAACAACTACAAACCGCTAAAGGTTTCATTGTTAAACAAGGTTGTCAATACTCTTAAACCTTTGTTCAGTTATCCTATACTTCCAAAGGTAATCCAGCATGTGTTTACGATATGCAAGCCCCACATGGGTAGGATCATGATCAGTACTAATAGACAAGTTTTGACACAAACGGTACAAAAAATAACAAACCCAAACCCCGCAGTCCCCAGTAGGTTTCCCTTGTATAGGGTCATTTTCTGGAACTTCAAATTTTACCTTATATGTTTCAAGGGATAGGCATTTTGCTTTTAAGACACCACATTCATCTAGGTAAGTTGGTATAACAGACTGAAAAACTAATCTCATTTTTTTCCACCAATCTATCTTCTTTATCGGAGGCACACCAAGACTGTCATACAATGTTATGACACCGGACATGATGTGCAGCACAACAAGGCAGTAATGTGTATCGGGTTCATTAATTGGTATGAAAACCTAAATTAAACTATGTATTAATATCCGCACGTATATATGTCAATTGTAAATGGATAAAAAAAGAAATGTCGGAAATGCATACCCGGTCAACTTCAGTCCAAGGAACAGGATACTTGATCCCATTAGCTGGCCAGAAAGGCACATCAGCCCGCATCACATAAGCAAAGAAATATAGACTGGAAATAGCCCAGTCCGCACCAGGTTGCCTAAATTTCCACATTAGGTCACACCATATATCTAAGAGCTGTTAATTGGACAAACAAAAAAACAAATTATACACGTGTATTAATTATTTCAAACATATTACAATATAATTAATCGTATATACCTTGTCAGATAACTACCCCCTATTGCTACAACCCAAAAGAGTTAACCAGAAGTCACGATCAACACTGTGACCAGTTATGCTCCAAGGAACAATATGTGTAGTCAATGCCGATAAGTGAAAAATCTTATCAAAATGCGATGGCAATGTGACCTTGCTTTTTTGGCTGTTGGGTGGCCTTGACAAATCCTAACACAAGGGTTTTAAATTCAGTTTGTAATCATACAACTATAGGAATATAATATCAAATTATATAATACCTCTATCCAAGGTTCAACTGTGATTTCATGTGAATGAGGACAATCAACGATTGTATTAGGCTGTTTTACATTACCTGTATTGTATCTTTTCCGGGTTCTCGACACTTGTTTTGTATCCTGAATATTACAAATGATCAGGTTAATTCATTAATAACCAATTAAACAAATGTTTTATACATTATTTAAAACTTGTTAAAAAATAATTAATATGTACCTCAGCCCAATATTTTAGCGGAATGATTTGGCAATCATCATCATCCAAACTGGCCATGGGTATGAAATTCATCTTATATCTCTTTGACTGTCTTTTCTTGGTGATGGAGTATATGGTGCTTGGCGGAACTTTCCTTTCTTAGTAACCTTTTTCAAACGTTTGAATTTTTTTACTGAAGATCGCGGTAACTCCATGTTGACACAATTTAACTGAAACGAAACAATCTTTTTCCCCTAATAGGGAAACAATACAAATAGATTAGTAATACCTAAATATTAGTTACTTAATGTGTAAAGATTCACCAGACCATATCCTCCCAAGGTAAGGTTATTTTAGTCAATATATACATTCAATATGATACTTGTTTTAATTTAATATTATTTATGTATGTATATTGAATAACCACCCACCAATCTCACTATATCCCTTTCTTTCTTTTCTTTGCAGTTTTTATATCCCCCCATAAAACTATTCCATATGGCTACTTGTTTTTGTGGCCAAAGAACTAGTTTAATCGCATCGTGGACAAATGAAAACCCTGACAAACGTTTTCAAAGATGCCCATATCATGTAAGTGTAATCTTTTTTAATAGGCATCAAATATGAATTACTTCTTTAATGCTAGCTTTATTCTTTCCTCTTATTAGGGTATAGTGGATTGGATTGATCCACCAATGTGTCAGCGAGCTGTAAACATAATACCAGGACTGTTGAGAGCAAGAAATAGGCAGGATGCTCAACTGTTGGAAGCTGAAAGGGGACGTCAAAGAATGAAGAAGCTGTTGATTTTATCATGGTTTACTTTTTACTGTTTGAAATATTTAAGTTCTAAATTTTATGCATTGTTTGTTTTTTGTTTAATTTAAGTCTTTTATCATCCTAATGCCTCTGTTATTGTAGTACCGTTCTATCTAATGTATAATAAGTGTTTGAAATGTTATTGCTTTTGTATTTTACTATCTTCATAGACCAATTAAAGCTAAACTGATATCCAGAACAAGTAACCATTTATTACCAAACACATGAACCATACATTTAATACTTTGACAGAAATGAACCCCTCTTCACATTACATTGATAACTTACTTATATAAGCTAACTAGCATATTCAATGCTAACACAATATGGAAGTTAAGATAATTAAATGGTATGTGACTTTATGGCTACAGTTATTCCTATATAAAACTATAACAAAGAGGGAATACATATTATGAAACAATCTTACCACTTTAAAGAGTAAATACAAGTTTGTTCCAAATGTCTCCTACTACTATCAGTCAGCATTTAATTAATGTGTTTCAAAGAGAACTTTACGAAGAAGAACAGTGGGGTGCATTTGTGCAGTAACACAACAACTAAAACATAGTACGTAACTTATCTATAATTGGAATGATAAAACTAACCTCAACATTGTCGATTAAAGAAGTCTGTTTAGGAGTTGGATGGGGTTCTAGATATTCCACCATATCAGTTGGATGAGGATTTTGATCTCCTATACCATTTGGAAGTGGACTTGATTGAACCGTGGCAAAATCAACAAGTTGTCCAGCATCTACCGTCTCAGGAAATTTTTTGTCGGGTATGTTTTCTTCAATCGCCGTCATATCAACCTGGTCTTGAAAAACTTCATTACCGTAACTGGAAACGAGCATATAAATGAGATCAACAAGACATAATTCTTGTATACAAAGGAAATGACTTGAAACAAATAGATATCATCAACTTGCTAACAAAAGGGTTAATACACAAAAATGTTACTAAATTTTTCCTAAATGTTCACATAAGTTACTAAAGTTTTTTTTTGTTACAAAAAGGTTACTTAAGTTTACTCAAGTATACGGGTGAATTTTTTAAGGGTAAATAAGCCAAATAATAAGCCTCTTTGTAAAGGTTCAGTAACCCAAAAAATAAATCCGTATACTTGAGTAACCTCTTTATAACTATTTTAAAGGTTCAGTAACCCAAAAGATAAATCCGTATACTTAAGTAACCTTTTTGTAACCAAAAAAAAACTTTAGTAACTTAGGTGAACATTTGGGCAAACTTTAGTAACATATTTGTGTATTAACCCTTCTTTTATAGCATTCGGAGGTGGAGTTGCTTGAACTGTGGCACAATCAACTACCGTCATCCAATTTAGTCTCCGGTATGTTTTCTTCATTAACCATCATATCACCGGGAGCCAACATATCATCATAACCAACATAACCCTGAAAATAGTTAATAAATTTTAGTTAACCTTTACCAAATTTATTACTCGGGTTTGGAAATTGTTTAAAATTATACTTTATTGTTTGTACTTACACAAATTTGGGACTGTGAAAACGGTTCGTACAAATTAGGTAACAACCAATCAATAGGATTATCAACCTCCAATTGAGTACAATCAAATTCCGTTCCAGATTTCTCATTGCTAGCGAGCTGGAGTAGCTGCGAAACGGAGTATTTGCCTTGAGACTCTTCATAAATATAACCTGAACCTTCACCGGTGAATTGGTGTTTTTCAGATACCAATTCTTGATGGAAAACATCAGAGACACCACTATCACTCTGCAAAATTTATAAACAATCAAAAGTTTATCCAGTAAAGTTTAATTTTTTTTGGATAAGGGTTAACAAATCAAACCTTGTTACAAGCTTGTTTTACTGAATCTTCTGAGGTGTTTTGATACCTTTGTTTCAAAGCATGTTTAAGCACCGAAATCCTGTCTTTAACTAAATCCAGCTGTTTTTCTAAAAAAGCTCTTGAAACTTCTCCCTTTCTTTTATCGATAATAGATATTGTTGCCTTTATAGCATCAAACTCACCTAAAACGTCCTCCTTATCCATGATATATGAATTGTCGGGTTCATGATAATCATCTGGCCTTATAGCATCAAACTCACATAAAGCGTTCTCCTTAGCCACGTAATTTGAATTTTGGGGTTCATCATAGTCAACTGGCTGAATGTTCGAGTCGTTATACATGTGTTGATATTGGGAATTCAGTTGTTCAACATTGTAATCAGAATGATTGTTGGTTAAAAAATTTAAAGTGTGAATAAACCACGATTGGTTCAACTCAGTATTTGATGGAAAAAATGTTAACTTAGGATTTGACCACTTAGCAAACAACCGAGTATAATCACTTTTATGGAACTTTTCAATAATGGACCAAGAAATACCACGGGTTATCACATCCAGGTCCTTCTTCCACCAATATTTACTGTTGGGGAAAATCTCCATTATATATATCTGAAAAAACTTTCACTTATAAGAAACATGTATACAATCCGTACTTATTATAAATAAATTCTATTATAACAAAAATAATTAACTCAACTCACCTTGACAGCCCATACAAACCCATAAAGGTTATATCTATTCATCTTCTCTAAAAGAAGCTTCTACAGATTTATTCTTATTTTTTGAAACTTTACCAACTTTAATTTTCTTCTTTGGAGGTTCAACAGATTTGTCCTTATCCTTCTTAGAATCCCTTTCATTCTTCCGCTGTAAAACATTAACTGTCATCCGATAGAAAATTCTCCAAAAATACTCCCCCGTGGATAAGTATTCCAAACTAGCAAATCATCAACTAATTCTAAAACATTATCGGGAATGTTGTACCTTGTCTCATGACCTATAAAAACTATAGTGGCTACAGAAATAACAATTCTATATACGTAGAATATAAAATATATAATATGATGGAAAATTATCAAATTACCCTTGAGGACAAAGGTAAAAAGGAAAATCTTCACAAATATACATAGTATAATACGTATATTAACCGGGAAGTAAGATTCCCGAGTCGTTATCCCCAACGATTTATAAAATTGAAACTACGTTTGATTTTTGGACAATGATTTGAATTGGAAACAAAGGTTGATTTGATTATCTTATTTTTTTAAAACTAACGAATAAACATATTATAACAAATTTAAGCACGAGCGGACAATATACGGGAAACAAATTTTAACTAGAAAACGCAAAAGACGGGAACCCCATAAACGGAGGTCAAAAAAACCCTAAATTTCTAAGAATAAACCTAACTTAATTTTTTCCTTTTTAATTGGAAATATATTTGACTAAAAAGTAAGTTTAAAAAAAACTAGAACAAAAACGGAGTTGGAAACGAACTTTAAAATACGAAAAGGGGGACAAACTTTCCCGTTCTTTAAAATCAAAATTTGCAATATTAGACCATATTGAAAGCCAAAATAATTTTCCTATGATCTTTTATTATAAAAAGAAATTTTTCTAAAAAAGAATGATATTCTTTTTGATTATTTTTTTATTTTTTCTGATTTTTTAAAGTTTTAATAAAATAAATGGTTTAAAAAATACTAAACGAACTATAAAAATTCTAGAAAAATTACAGAAAATAGCTTATACTAATTATCACAAAAACTCCTAACCAAAACAAAGAACAAGGTAAAAATGAGAACAATCACCCAACTAAACTAATAAGCTCTAAATAAGAAGAAATAAGCTATGGCTTATATTACCAAAATAAAAAGAAAACGTGTATAACAATAAAATGACAAGAGAATGTGACAGATGAGCTAATGAAGCAAAACGGTAAGGTGTGTGGTGTGTGAAGGCAAGGTCGTGGGTTCGAGTCCCAGCCTTGCTTTTTTTTTTTGCTAATTTTTTTTATTTTTGAAACTTGAAAAGCAATCTTATAGAAAAGCTGAAAATAAGTATTTTTAATGAAAGCAACTTATTATAAAAGTTCCTAAATAAGCTAGAAATTAACTGAAAACCTAACATATACTACTTAGCTATGTTTTTGGAATTTTACTTAAACTAAAAAGCTTAAAAATCAAAATGAGCTAACTAGATTACTAAATAAGCTATTAATAAGCTAACACTAACCTAATGAGCTGAAATAAAAAGAAATAAGCACAAAAACACAAGCCAAAAGCTGAAAAAGCACAATAAGTACTTATGCACACTCTACAACCAAACAGACCTTAAGAGCCATTTTGAGCTTAATTTTGAGTAATCAAATAAGCACTTTAAAACTTGAGACTTAACTTTTCTTAAAGTCTGACTAAAATGCTCTATAAAAATGCTTTTTTGAAAAGACTTTGGTCAACTTGAGCTTATTGAAAAAGCTCAACAAAACAGACAGATAGCTCAGCTCTTGCTGAGTTTTGTTTTGGAAATCAAAAGACAAATGGCTTATTTGCCAGCTTAAAACATATCACTTATGAGATTAATTTAAAAAATCAAATTGAAGAAGTTGATTAATAACCTAAAAACTAATTGTACTATAAAAACCAAATCCTAAGAATGACTAAAACCTACTGAAAATCAATATAGAAAATGACTATTTCCCCATTTTATTGACTGATGCAGTTTGCACTTATGAAACAAACTATAAAACCTTAAACTGCAGGCAACAATTCTAATGCTATACTTATAAAAACTGCAAACTAAAAGCATATTAGGATATGATAAACACTAAAAATGATTTTAAACTACAAATGCAAAATGAGTTGACAGATTTGAACCTAATTGAATCTAACCTATGAAAACTTTATTAACCTAACCTAACTTATAATCCTAACTTAAACTGACTTAAATGAGAGATTTAAAACAAATATCAAAGACCACAAAGGGCAAAAGCAGTACTAACTTATGGTTAGTACTGCTGTGCCAAACACCCTCTTAATTTCATAGAAGTTCATTTTAGCTTATGAGTAAGAAATTTAATGATCAATTCTCACCAACCAGATATAAAACAGCTTATGGCAAACCTAAATAGCAATCCTAAGCAGAAAATAAGCCAATTTAATAAGCTCTAAGCTAAACTACTTTTTTTTGGGTTTTTTTTTATGATTTTTAAGACAAATTAAACAAGACTAAGATCTAAGCTTCATAAACTGAAAATAGATGATCAAACTTAACTAATAAGCATACTAAGATAGATAAAAGCACAAATAAGCAAGTTTTAAGCTGAAAATTAGCAGATGCAATATTTAAGCTAAATTACTTGAAATTAAAAGAGAACTTACCAAGGCCTTAGCTAAACAAAGGCATAAAAGGCTCAAAGAGCTGTCTACAAGCTCTGGCATATTGAGAATAAGCCAGTAAAAGTCCATATGAGCTCTTCCATGTTTAGCTCATCTTCCAAAAGCTCAAAATCCAATAAGCCAAGGTATTAAGCTGTTTTTTAGATTTAAGTAGATTAAGAGCTTATTAATAGCTCAATTTGAGCTTAGAGACTCAAGGAGCTTGTAGAGAGCTTATAAGTAGCTTATGAAACAGTAGCAATAACATTTGATTATAGTAATAGCTTATAAGTAAAAACAGGTGATGAAAACTAAACTTATGATTTTATTAATGTTTAAAACGGATTACAAGACTTGATAAATGGAAATAACAAATGCTTAAAAAGAAAATTACATTTAAAATTACAAAAGCTTTTTAACTCTAAAAAAATGCAGGAAAAAGAGATGATTCTGAGTGAGTGAGGAGCTCGAATTTATAGCCACCAGGAGAAGCTTCTAGGCTCCAAAATCAGTTACACGCTCCTCTCAATCCCTGCCCTTCATTCCTTCAATCATTGGAAGACTAATCTTGGCCGTTAGATCACATCTTAGCTCTCACGGATTGCCAGCGTGGCAATCCGTGATTGTGACAGGCTTGTGCTTCTTTTGTGAGTAGCCCGAGTGTAAAAATCCCTTTCTTTTGTGCTTTCTTTACTTTGCCCGTGTGTCACATCAAGTGGGTTTGGACCAATGAGAACATTTTGATGACGTTTTACCCTGCCAACGTGTACTTTCACCCTTGAATTACCCAATCGTGTGGCCAATTTGTATTTGCCCTATGTTGGGGTTTATAAGAACGTTGGGCCGGTGTTGTAGTTGTGCTTGGACTTGATTTGTGTTATAAGAAAGTAACGGGTGTTAACTCTTTTAGTTATAAGAGTTAACACTGTTAGGGCTTTAAGGATTGTTTTTGTAATTTAGTTAACTTTGAGGGACTGGTTTGGTATTTTTGGGATTTTTGTCATTTAGTGTTGACCATGTTTGACTGAAGGTTGACTTGAGTTGACCATTGTTGATTTTAGATAGCATTCTCCCGGCTCTTTGTGTGCTCTTCCGTTCCCGTGTTCGTGTTTGCCCGGTTTTAACCGTTTTCTTGAGATTTTTGCAATATCCGCACCTACACAATCACAAAGACAAAACAAGCAGTATTCAAGCATTTTAAGCATAATTTTGTCTTTTTAGGGCCATTTTTGACATAAAACGGATATGTGTTTTCACACATATCAGCTACCAGCAACAAACAGACCCTAACAACATCATGATCAGATATTCCAAACCACAAGTCCTCCGTGGTAAATAATTCCATAAGATCATCTCCCTTTACTTTTTTAACTCTCTTGCTACTTCTATCGGGGAATATACAGTCTAAAAATTAACTATTTAGGATACCCTTATAAGATTCTTCCTTAGGAAGTTTTCCAAACAAAAAGCCAGTAATCAAACAAAACTCTTGCCGGCCAAACTCAAAGGTATTGCAACAAATACGATAACTAATAGGAGGACATTCTACGCTAGGTTCAGCATATACCTGATGGTGAAAAATGTAGTTAAGGAGGTGGTTATCATTGGCAAATGCGGGTAAATCCAACCATATACCGAATTTAGTTGCCCAAAACAATGTCTTGCGTTTTTCATTCCCAGGTTGATCTAATTTCTTCTTAACATCCGTCAGAAAACTTAAGGACGATCTAATTGTGATCTTCGCATCTAATACTTTGATAGGTTCTTCCATGGAAACAAATCTAAATTAGGCTTTAAAATCACTGTTTAGTGGGTTATGAATGGGGGAAGGTTCATATTAAGATGGGTTTGGGGGTTATTGCGATCAGATTAATTAGGGTTCTTTAGATGGATTATTACTGGTTATGTTTTAAGAGCGGGAACAGTTCTGGGGGTGATGATGGGGATGGTGGGGTTCTTTGTTACGAATTATGAGTTTGGGTGTATTTGAGGATTCAATTTAGGTAAATTTTTATGTTTTTTGGAACACTTTTGTGAGTTAATAAAAAGAATAGTACTTTTTTGGACTTTTAGGGGAAAAAATGCCAAAAAGTTCATACAAATTTATAGGTCTCCCAATAAATATTATACTATATGTTAGTCTCCCCATGTATAAGTGTTGACTTCTGGATATACAAAAAGACAAAAATTAAGCCTCCTTATTTATTAATACATAAGTCTCCTAAACAAATACTTAAAAAGTGCAAAACATAGGAATAGTAAAAGCTTACACATACAAGTACACAAAAATATACTTTATTCATTTTTTATTTAAAGTCTCCCAAAGAAAGGTTAGTCTCTCAGATATATTTAGTCTCCCAGGATAAAATGGGAACAAAAAAATTTCTGGGGCAAACATTGCCAATGCAGTTGTACTTTTGGGGTATTTAGGGAAATTCCCCATTTTAAAAAGTTAAATTAATGCAGGGTGCATAAATTATTCCTATGTATTTATAAAACGAGGATTTAAGCCTGCGCGTTGCCGCGGGATGTTTGTCAGTGTAAACTTAATATACATATGAAAGCGTGTAGAGAACTCGACATGAACCTGCATGACTTAGCTACGATACGTTTGGCTACCTGTGTGAAGGGGTTTCCAGATGCGTCGACATAACAAATAATTATTTTTAAGATCATTTGAGTTGGAAGCA
>BQNB010104865.1:0-21212 GCA_026074375.1 Tanacetum coccineum
TTGTATTTTAGAAAGTGACATAATAGACCCCTATAGTTATAACTTTGATAAAATGACATTTTCAGTCCCTTTAGTTAGATAAGCTTATTAGGATATATTATAACAATAGTTTACAAGTTTAGCTTATAGATTAAGCAAAAACATAAAATTAGGGTTTCATGAGCTTGGTTTGGATCAAAAAGGTAAAACACATATGTTTTTGAGTTAAAAGCTTTTAACAATAGTTTAATCATGATCATATGAACATTATAAGGGTATGAAAACAGAATGTGAGCTTATGGAACCTGGTTTTGAGCTTATAGCTTGGAAATGGGTTGAAATCGGGACTTTTAGCTTCGTACGCCTAGAATAACAACTCCAGGGCTTCTTTTCTTGGTTTATTTGCTTGAATTATGCTCTTGGGACTTCTATTGTTGCTATTTATCATACCTTGGACTCCATTGATAATTAGATAGAAGAAATTAAGGTATGATTTAAATGGAAGGGTTTACCCCTTTATATAGGGCTCGAATGGAACTTAGGGGCCAAGGAAACTTAGGGACCAAGGATTGTACATGTGTAGCAGTAAGGAGATGAAGTGGAGAGGCTATGGTGTGATGTAGCAAGCTAGAAACTAGTATGGAGGTGGTGGAAGGTTTCTAAGGGGTGTTTGTTGCCGCGGCTTGAATAGAGGAGAAAAGATTTGATGTGGCATGATTTAAAGCCAAGAAATGGAATAAAGAGCCTTGTAAGCTGCTTGGGAAGGAAGTAGGTTCATCATTGAGGTGCTTGGATTGCTTGGTTTCAATTTAAAATGGGTAGAAACAAGCAAAAGAGGTCACAGGTTCAAAATGGAACAGGTTAGGGTTCTTTAGCTCATTTTCATGTATATTGGTGTTATAAAGATAGAATATGGTTTGTAAAGTTGTATATTAGTGTTTACAACTGAATTTGATAATTGATTGAATGGGTAAAAACAAAGAAACGTGTCACAGATTAGAAACTAGCTCGGTTTAGGGTTTCTTGGTTTGATTTCATGTAATTTTATGAAATGAGAAGGAATATGGAGTGTAAATGTAGTGCATTGATTTCTTGTAACTTGTAATTAATAGATTATACGGAATTCTTTAGGAAAACAGAGGTAAAGCGGCTATTTTTGATATCGTGCATTAATGACTTATACATTATGCTTTAAAAGACTTATACCTTATTTTGGAGAGAATTTATATTCAAATGAGATGTTATATTACTTGTACATATGCTTTGATTGCTTGTGCATTGATTTTTTATGTATACATTACATATAGTTAGGGTTTAAAGGTAAACGTTTAATGTTTAAAGCCTGTTTTGATATAATGTTACAAATGGTACATTATATAAGTAATATACTTTGTAAAAATGATATTAAGATATTGACTTGACATATTAGGATGTTTATATGATATAAACATAGATATAGATGGCATAGGTCGTTGCAAGAGCTCGATTACTTTTAAAATGTAAACTATGATACGTAATGGAATAGAATGAAACAAAAATTTTATTATCGTGAAAAAGTAGTACTTAACATAGTAAGTAGATATTACATTGATGAAATACTAGAAAAATTACAGGTTGTTATACAATGACTCATAAAAATGCCAAGGAATGAGTTATTATGGAGACATGATCAGACCCAAGTGAGTTGGCACATTAAAATGGAGTATTAATGAAACTTAAAGAAGTTATAATCATCCAGCCGATCAGCTCCTCTCCTAGCCAGCCGGCTCCTTGCCTCATGTCAAAAAGTGGTTAAATCCAAGTTGTAGATCTTTCACTTAGCTTTCCGTGGCCGCTTGAATTAAGCAAAATGGAGTTCGTATGCTCAAGTTATGGCTAGAATGGTGAAGGTGTGCCGGGAACAATAATACTTCCCATATTTCTTCGTTTAAGCTTCCCGATTGTGTGGTACTCGGCCGTGGGTGTTTATTCTTCAATATAAAGTCCTTTTAACTCTATCTTGGGTCTTGGAAGCTTGTATGATTGGTTCTTTAGCTCTTGAAATGCTTCGCGAACTTGGTCTTGATGCGGGATTTTTCATACATGCATAAATCTTTGTTTTTATTTCTTTTCTTAGACTTTTCTTCACTTTTTTAATCTTCTCTAGCTACAAACATATAAATCCAACTTTGTGCAATATTAGTAGCAAAATCACGTTAAATTAACCAAATAACATGTACAAAAACCATGATAACGCTCCTAAAAACATACTCAATTTGAGCATTATCAATCTTTTCAAACGGGTATGTAAAAATTAGCTATCTCTCATAACATCTCCTAGTTTCACTTTGACATGACCTAAATCCTAACCGTCGGTCCTCCTTCTGGTCTCTTTATTAAACGATTGAATTCCAATATATACCTAATTGTGCAAATATGGGTACAATCAGGCTTCGAAGGGATCGAAGAGTTCTTGCGATGGTTGTTGGATTGCCATGTCTTGGATAACCTATGTCAACACAAATAGAAACACTACGTTAAGTGAAGTGCAAGGGGTGCCCCCGCGAATCACTTCTAGCGTAAGAGAAAGTATGTGCTTTGTAGCGTAAAGTAAGGTTAAATAACTGTGTATGAAAGTGTTCCTCATATTTGGAGACCTGACCATTTATTTATAGGTGTGAAAATAGGATGAAACGAGGCCTAGCATAAATACCGATGAACATGTGGTTATCCCATAGTTTAAGGGGTGATTGCAGGAACTGTGTACCACGTTTTCTACCTTGGTGAGAAAGCCTTGGTAGAGAGGAAGAACGTGGGTTTTAACTTAGCCAGACCTTTGCCCTAGTTTCATCAAAGATCTCCCGCGAAAGGTGTAGGTCTTCGTATGGCGGAATCCTATAATGGTAATCATCCCGAAGATGATTTTACGCCACTCGATACTATTCAAAGATCCCATAGTACAGTTAGGAAGTGGATCCCATTCGAGCTCAAAGGGGAGACCTTTAAGCCAAAGAGGGGGGTACGTCATCAAGCCCCCCAGTGGAATGTAATGTATGCATCTATGAATGCATTGCTTTTGACTCAATCAGCAAATCACTCGAAGGCCATATTTAAACATCCAAACACGTATACTTCATGCATTAAATTATAAGCCCACTTGTCATGGAGTTAGTTGAGTCTTTAGTGAAGATTACACAACTGTCTTCCTGGGTAATCATGAATGTCTTATCCCACTTTTCCTTCTAGTTTGAAATCCGGATAACACCTGATGCTTTACACATGGACGGTCATGAAGATGTTTAGAGTTACCTATAAATACTTTTCCCTAAACCCCACATTTCCTTTTAGCGTCGTCATCATCTTCTTTTTTACTTTCTTCGAACTGCTATTCATCTATCTCTGAGGTAAGATAATAATCATCATCTTTTTAATTATGAGTGCGAAGGACTCCATAGCTACTCAAACTTGTAAACTTTCAAAGGAGGAGTTCAATGATTTTCTCACCCTCTACCCTATTCTTTCTGAATATCATGTTATGCTACCTAAATCTAATCAGACCATTTTTTATGCCCCACCTGGGTATTTTAGGTTGTATACCTATTCATTCCCCCTTGTAAATCTTGGGTTTCCCTCACTAACTTCTTCTGTGAAGTTCTCAAATATTTTTAGGTCCACATATCTAGGCTTAACCCTTGCTAAACTCGCCACTTTTTTTGTCATATGCAAGGCTTATGGTTGTGAGCCCTCTGTCGACCTCTTTCGAGGGTTCTTCAATTTGTGTCGGGCTGGTAAATGGTTGACTTTTGCCAAAAGGTCTAAAAAACATGTTCCTAATCTTCTCCCTAAAGTCATTACTCGTATCGAGGGTTGGCACAAGTGGTTTTTCTACGTTCAATACTCCATTATCCCTACTGATTATCCATAACTTCTTTCTAAGTAAAACAAACTTGATTCAAAATCCTTCAAAGATAAACTTCCCCTAAATATTGAAGAGAATCCCATGTTCTAGCGTCTTAGTCGATACCCTACGAGTGTCTGTGTCATTTTGGATCCTATTATTTTCTTGGCTGGCCTTAAATATTCATGGGAATATAGCTAGAAACGTCCTACGATCTTAGTGGGTGGCGAGGGTGTTTATCTTTCTTTCTTCTTCCTTCATTTTTCTTTTTCACTGATATATAATTTACGTTTTCTTCTTGCAAAAATGGCTTTCAAGAACTTTATAAACTCCAAGGATGGTGAAGATTTATCGTTTTTGCCCAAGGAACCTTCCTCGATCTTCGGCACTGGTTCCCCATATGTTTCAATAAACACAGAGCCTCTAAAAGCCGAAAAAGAGCTTGTGATATAACCTGCAGAGGTTATGGCAGATTCTATGGAAAGCCTGAAGCCTACATTGTTTGTTGTTCACCCTGGAAGTGTAGCTGCTAGCATAAAGGATAGGCAGTGTAGGACTAGAGAAGGGTTATCTAGGCCTCCTGTCAAGAGAAAACTTGCTCCTGGTCTTCAACCTCCCGTGCTACTCGTACCAAGACTTCTTCTTCAAAGGAGGATGTTTCATTCTTGACGGTGTCTGATGATGACGAAGGTAGACTTTTATTTTTTAACTTATTCTGTATTGTCTTTGCATCATGGGTCTAGCAATATGTTTGTCTTGTTTTCTTTTTTAGGTCTCCCTAATGTTCTTGAGGTAAAAGACGCCTCTGCATGCCACCTTAAGATCTCTTGTATTACTCCCCCAGCTTGGACAGATCATCTGGACAACCACATGGATGATGAGTTACTAGATCTTCATGACCACTGCTATGCGAGACAAGCTGTAGGTAACAATGCTGTTAACAGGAGGCCCTGTGAGCTATTGCAGGTTATTGTGAAGCTAAAAGGTGAGTTTTATGTTATGAAGGATAGGGAGAGGGCTAGAGAGGAAGGGTGTGAGGAGTTGCGTGCTAAATGTGAGGCTGCTATGACTGAGTTTGAGAAGAACCCTAATGTAGTAGCCCTACGAGAGAAAATATCTATTCTCTCTACTGAAGTCAAAGAGCATAAGTTGAGTCTTGACAGAATGATGCTGGAGAGTCAAAAGTGGTCGGGCTATCAAGATAACCTTTTGACTTTAGAGTCAAAGGTTGCTTCTCTGGTGGCTGAAAAGGAAAGGTTGGAGGTCGTTGAAGTGTCTCTCTCAAAGAAGCTTGAGGAGCTTAAACAAGATAGGAGATAGGTGGTATCAAAAGTTGTTCCCTATGTTGCGATGGAACTTGTTCATAGTAACGACATGGGTAGCCTTGTTGGTATGCTTGTGTCCTCTGATATCGTGTATAGGAGATGTAGGGATTTTGAACAAGTTGCTAATATGAAGGAGCCTTTCGGTTTGTCAAAAGTGAAGGCTTATCGTTCTTCTTACAAGAAGGAACATACTCAAGCCATCAACGATCTTGTCACTACTACCTTCCCTTAGTTGGATGTTTTTGTGGTAGGTCTCTTAGCTCCTATTGAATCTTTATTGTCGAAGAAGCCTCTAACTCTTCAAAGACCTGCTCCTTCAAGGACTCTAGTCCCCTTGCCTTCTTCTTAGAGGGATACTCCATCCTCAATTCTAGTCTCTAATCTGATGTCTCCTGCTATAGATGCCTCCGTTGTGAAACCCCAATCCTCTCCACTTTAGTGAAGGTCACCATGTTGGTGTTAATTCAGTCTTAAGGGTGGCATGTACCCTTAAAAAAAATTGTTGCTATCTAGGCTTCGGCCTTTAGACAATTAAATTTTGATAATGGTTTATGTTGGCCATTATATGAACAGTTTATGTCGACCTTCAAGGTTGACTTTGAATAGTATCCTCCCCCTATGGAGTTAAATATAGGGACGCAGTCCTAAAGTTTGTTTATGATATCCCTTGCTTCTCTTGTCATGACTATGGGGGACTTTAGTCTAACCCTTTTATCATTTATATGTAAAGTTTTGCACTTTAAGAAGTGAAGGCTTAAGTGTGGCCTTAATTTGTCAATTATGCAGGCGAATATCTTGGGCCAACCTTAAAGGTAGGTTTCCATGGGAAACATAGTCCCTAATAATGTTTGAGGATTTAGAGGACTTTTAGTATGACTCCTTTATGCGCTTCATTAAGAAAAGGCTCATGTGTGGCCTTAAACCTTTGACGTATTTGTCAATTTTCAAATGAAGGGTTGCGATCCGCTTCATTACAAGACAGAATTTTCATAAAACTGAAACTTTCATTAACTTTTAAAAAGAGATTACAAAGACAAAAATTAAAGGAACATAATTTAACACATGAAAGTAAATTACACATAAACTGAAAAAAACTACCCTCTAACTGTGTGAATAACTAGTCTATTTATAGACGAAATCTTCAAGCTACTGTGCTTGTTGTGTTTGTTTGGTGAGAGACTTCAAGGTCTTTATCACAGCCATCCATTTAGCTTGCTCTCCAAGCAAAAGTCATCACAGCCATTGAATTTGGTCTTCAAATCTCAACCAATGGGAAGGTTTAGGATTGCCAGGGTGGAAATTAATGTTTGTGATGTGGGGTTAAGTATGTGGGGTTCGTGAGAGTGATGGGTTTTTTGTGGGGTGAAGGGTTTTTGGCAGGTTGTGGAAGAGTGCTACAGTGTCCGTGGTTTGGGAGAGAAGCACAATACAATTTGGCGCCCAATTTGTTATAGTTTGAAGTTTTTGCGACATGTAACTTTGGTCTTTCAAGGTGAATAAGTGAATTACAGCCCAGTTCTTGTACTCTACCATCTTTAGTCCTTGGTAGATTATGTATGTTTTGCGTCGTTAGTCCACAATGTACTAAACAATTAAGTCCTTGAAGGACTAACGTGTGAAGGGTTAACAGAGATATACCTATACGACTTAACAATCGTTTAACCAGGGTGTTGACTGGATCAGGCCAGTTGGGCTTGTTAAATGGTTTTGGGCCTTTTAACTTGACAAATTTGGAATATAAGCCCAATTTGAGATAAGGCAATAAAGCCTAGTCCTAGATGGCATTAATTGTGGCCCGACTTGGCCCAATAAAGGGTCGGGTTGGCCCGATAAGTTTTCTTAGGTTTCGGCTTCGGTTTGACTTCGACTTTGTCAGGGTTGAGTTTTCGGTTGACTTTTTGACTTTGACTTTCGTTGACTTTGAATTTTCCGCTCTTTCCAATTCCGTGCTCGGTTTTGTCCATTTTGTTGTGTCTTTTGTCTTTTTGTCGAATATCCATTTCTTGCACAATATAGATGAAAACACACGAATACAATGTATTTTTGGTATGTTTTTGATCGTTCAAGCCCGTTTTCCTAGGTAAATGGTATGTGTAATTAAGCACATACAAAAATCCCCCATACTAAGACATTGCCGTATCCTCACGCATTGCTACAAGTAAACACTTTAGAAAATCAAGAATCTCAATCCCCCTCGACTAATTACCTCAAAAAGTAGCTAAGTGTTCATCAAGGGGAATTGAAGAATCTATAGCTTTGAAAAGCCCCGTTTTGACCATTTTTACATATTTACACTTATTTCCACACATATTTTTGTATTTTTCATTTTTCTCAATTTTTTGTACTTTTCTTTTTAAGCAACTAACTAACATGTTTGACTTTCGAATATTCATAACTTTAGAGGTCATAGAACAAGACGCATTTTAATCCTAAAATGCCCAAAAAGATAAATTCATCGTCCCCGACTTTTCACTTGTCTCAAACCAAGCTTAAAAATAAAATCACCATTAAATATAACTTAAGATGCTAACACTACTCATACTTGTACTTTGTGAAACTTTTCGCTCCCGGCAATTATTATATCTTAGGTGAATTTGCTTATTTCGAATTTCAACCATGGATCAACGTTTTGTAAAATTGCTATGCTTCACGTTCCACCCGAGAATAATGAGTTTGAGGGAGAGATCATCCAATGTATCCCCCCCCCCCCCCCCCCCCGCCCCCCCCCACCCCCCCCCGCCCCACCCCCCGCCCCCCCCCCCCCCCACCCCCCCCCCGCACTTTCGTCTCGGCACATCCCAACCTTGCGGCAAATGACAGGCACTTTTAACACCCCACAGAGACTAGTATCGAGTCTCACGGACCTTCGGTTTCAAAAACTCTTAGGTTTCCCGTTTATACATAGCTTATTAGAAAAACCACAACTTAAAATGAAATATCCCTTAGTTCAAAAGCATATTTAAATTTAAAGAAAAAGAGATTTTCCCTATATTTATTAAATCACATTTACTTAATATAATTACACATCCTTTAAACTAACGAAATCCTCGACCTTTTAGAAGGCTGCAACATTGGTTGTGAGCCGGCAAGATGCAGCAAACTTTTATCAGTCTCGGATAAATACTATGTGCCTTATTTAGAAGACTGCAACATCGGTTGTGAGCCGGCAAGATGCAGTAAACTTTTATCAGCCCACAGTTTATTATTATTATTACCACATTTTTCATCATTTTTTTTATATTACCATGATATAGAGAAAATTTCTTTTTAGAAAATTTAAGTATAAAATTGAACTAAAATTATTGATATCGACTATACTTTAAAAATTGTTGATTTAAGTTTAATTTTCGAAGAGAGCACGTATTATTAGTCCGGTTAGAAGCTTATGGGAGAGAAAAGCCACAAACTACACTTATGAGCTCTTAAGATTTCCAACTAATCCTTGTTTAGCATCTAACTCATACTTAACTCTATCATTTTCCGTTCTTCGCAAAGATTCGCGAATGCTTAGTCTAAAAGTTAAGGAACAAGCTAGAGCTCAACACGCTCGATCGAGTCAAAATTTATTTTTATTACTGACCCAGCAGGAAAAGTCAAAATTGTGACAAAACACTTATTTTATTTGAAAATTTTTAAATTTTTTCTTTTTTTGGTATTTTGGTGGTAAAAACGGATTACTGAAAAACACCTGCAGCAGGCACAATCAAATTAAAAATCCCCCCCATACTAGAACCAAACATTGTCCTCAATGTTTTAAGAAGGGTTTCTACATACATCTAAAGTCGTTTATTAGGTATGGATAAAGATAAACGTTAGTCGATAAGATTAGGATATTGGATTCCCATAATGAAGCTGAGGATGTGAAGCTCGAGTGAACGAAGGACAAAAACCATGAGCACGAGAGGCTTCAAATCCGAGCAATCCTTGACAAATAACACAAAACACGAGAAAGGAAGAGGCGGGCCTCCTCACAACACACTTATTCGTTACTACTATTATAAATATATTAGGATAAGCATGGGTTGCCACCCACGAAGCACTTATTTTTGTTAACCGTGTCTTGAGCATGACTCGATCCCCCATACTTGAGCTGGTCAAGGATGATAGAAATGGAGAAACGGAACATCTAAGATAGGAATGTCCCCTCCAGAAATCATCATCGGGCTTTCAGAAATGAGCTGCAAAAGCTTTAAAGCCCTGATGAGATAAGAGATGAGGAGATTTCTCCTCATTAGAAGCAAGAATACCAGGATTGAAAACGTTGTCCTCATTTTCGGATGAAAATGGGAGCAAAGTGTCAAACACTGGAGAAATAGGATCACGGATGAATGAGATAGAAAATTCATTCGGTGATAGAAATCTCTTGGATTGGACTTCAATGAATATCCCTGGATCGAAAATCTTGTTTCTAGTTCCGAAAGGAAAAGAAACTACAAGGTCAGATCCGAGGGATTCACTAGCAGAGTGAAAGCCGAAATCAATGAGGGTGGGATGGGTGGGTAAAACATTCGGCACATGAAACACTTGGTTCTCTTGTTGGATTATCAAAAATATCCTCCACCACATCCATAGTGAAATCCCCGAATCGGGTTCACTATCACAAAAGAATGCTTCATAATCTGGAAGAGATAAATCAGAATGAGAAGTGGGATTGCCATTACTTTTCTCTTCCAAATTAAAGCAGAAAGTCTCATATTCGGGTAACGAATTATAAAAGGTGTTAGTCTCCTCCAAGAAAAAGTTAAGAGATGTGGAGGAAGACTTGGTCACAAAATCAGAAGATGAAGTGGGATTATCTTTTAATGCTTCGATCATAGCAATAAGAAGATTGACATTTAATAATTTTTCATGAAGAATATCGTCTTTGATTGTTAGAAGAATATCAGTATCAATCCCTCCAACTTTCGGGATAACAATATCCACCACCTCTAAGCTGACAAGCTCAGAATCGGGAGGTGATGCCTCAACATAATCGATGTCGTCAATGTAAAGCGAATCGTTATCACTCGAAGAATAATCATTGTTGGAATCGATGACAGTTTCAGAATCATCTTTAAGAGTTTCCGGAGGGCGAGGAAAAGAGTTATCATACATCAAATTTTCAATAAAACGGATATCTCCCTTCGGATCAAAGTCGGCTTCAACAATTCCCGGTGGAATTGGAGCGATAAGAGCGAGTTCACCGGCGAACTCCTCGAGAAGGAAATTAATCTTAGGAGAAGATATCATGTTATCATGATTAAGCACGGATTCAATTAGACTAGATTCGGCATTAAAATGATCATTACCATTTCCCGGTGGAATTGAAATGATATCATCTAACACCTCATCCTTTTTCGGAGAAGAATCATCACAAACGGGCAAATCACATTCACTTTCGGATATACCATCGGACTCACTTGGGGTATGGACAAGGTCCTCAACACTAGACTTTATTAATTCCGCGATCAGTTTCGAAAATAGTACCGAGATGCTTATCCTCCGTTATAAGAGAGTCAATGGGCTCCTCGGTTAATAAAACGGGTGTGATTGCAATACACGGAGGAAGTTCAGAAATAATAATTTCTCTTAAGGGAATAGAATTTTTCTCGTTATCAGTCATCATCGTAGTTAAATGGGAATCTTCCCGACATTGCGAAGGGCTCAGGGAGTAAAAGAAATCAAGAGTAACCACTGGTTCCTTGCGTGTTGTAAAACCAAGTTTTGAACACTCAGAAGCTCACTCATAGAATCATTCAACACTTGTTGAGCTTTTAGATGATCATTCATTGAATTAATATGATCAATGATAAATTGCGAGGGCTAAAATTGGTCAAAACCGGAAGAATTAAAATTATCGCAAAAATTTGGCTCATAATAATTTTCATTCATTGGTTGACATTGAAAAGTCTCACGAGGACCTCCGCAGTTTTCACAACAAGGCTCATAGAAGATCACTTGTTGACATTGAAAAGTCTCATGCGGGCCCCCACAACGGGTACAACAAATATATTGTTGTTGAAAACTTTGAAAATTTTATGGGAAATTAAAGTCTTGATTGTAACACGGTTCCAGATTATATATAAACGGAACTTGAGGTGGAAAATCGTAACCATAATGAGCATCGTTCCTACAAAACTCACAAGAATACGTCGGGGGTTGTGAAGGTGGGTTAAAAATGTTAGGAGAATCATTGACAAAATTAGGAGTGGAATCATAAGTGAATGAACTTCCATCTCTAGAATAGCATGTCGGATGAAAACTTGGCAAAGTTTGTGGGAGCTCATCAACGTTTTGATTATGGCATGGTTCCGCATTAGAGATAGTCGGAACTTTCGGTGGACAATTATAGCCATAATGAGCACCGTTCCCACAAGACTCACAAGTACATCGTTGACAAAAGATACCGTCTAACGAATCACCACACCCGTAACACAATGGTGGTCAATATTTGGAGGCCTTGTGAAGAATTTCACCGGACCCTGATTGAAGTACAATGGCTCTTGAGGTGCATTAACAACATTAGTTTTGTCATTGGATGACTCGGAAGTGTTTAGAAAGTCTTGGAAAATTTCATCTTCATAACAAATTGTAGACCAAACTTCCTTCAATTTCTTTCGTAATAGAGCACATTGTCGACAATATAGATCCATTAACCGGGTCTCCACACTGGGACAATTACGGGGTCCCGTTGAGACAAGGTCGGGTTTTTATTAAGGAGGGGAGGGGGGGGGGGGGGGGGAGGGTGGGGGGGGGGGGGGGGGGGGGGGATGGGGGGGGGGGGGATAAAGGGGAGGGAGGGGGGGGGGGGGGGGAGAGCATCAAGAACAAATCTTGCACTACGAGACCCCCTTTAGAACAATCACAGATATTTTTGTACCAGCTCCACAGACGAACATTCTTTAATCGTGTAAATAGGATTCAAACGATAATCGAATGACGCCATAAGAATTAAACAATATAGAGAGATAAGAAGAAGAATTAAACAAATTAGAGGTTACGAAGAATATTTTTGGAATTTTAAGTATTAAAAAACAAAGAAAAATATTTTGGTTAAACCCCGAAAAGCAACAATTCTACGGTAGCTCTTTAGAAAAACTTACAAAAAAGCGGAGGAGCTGGTCAGCGCGAAGCTTATTAAAAACCCTTCTCCTTTAGGGTCGAAGATCGTTGGATCAACCCGCCTTAAACTTTTCTTATAGTTCGTAATCCCAAAGGTGAGCCGTATTAACAATTGACAACACGGTTCTTTTGTTGGTTTTTCAATTTTTTGTTTTTTATGCTTACTTTATAAATATAAGAAAATATTCACAAACGGAAAGCAATAACTTCACGAGGAAGGTTCTTCAAGGCACAACAAACTTTAACTCGATAGTCGCACACACCTCCCCGGCAGCGGCGCCAAAAATTGACTTGATCCTTTTAGTATATATAAATAATATATATAATAAATATATAATATATAAATATATAATAAGGATAATATCAATAATAGTAGAGAGAAGTATTCCGTAAGGCTTTAAGAGATTACTTTTATCCAAAGTAAAATCCCAAAAAACCTTCCCGGTCGTTTCCCGACGAGGCGTGAATTGAAAATCGTGGTTTTGTTGATTTAGGAATTTTATGCTTGAATAATACAAATTTGGGATTTGATTTCTAACACTACGGGGAAAAGCAATTAATAGGCATTCTAAATTAAAAACGTAAGCATCTACGAAATTAAAAACATTAAACGGGAACCTAAAAACGCGTCTAAAAACTAACTACGTCAAAATTAAGCCCCACACCTAATTTTTTATTTGTAAACCTAGAAAACATAAAAAGAAAATTTTATAAAAAAGAATTATATTTTTTTGATAATTTTTTTATTTATTATGAATTTTCTAAGATTTTAATACTAAATAAATGCTTAAAAATATCAAACTTAATCCTAAAAATCCAAAAAAAAAATCATAAAAAGTCCTAAAAGATGAGCAGAATTTTATAAAAATGAAACCAGAAAATAAGCTCAACCAATAAGCCCCTAAAAAGCCTGAATAAGCTTCGAATAACTTATGTATACAAAACCAAAGAAACACTAACCTTAAGTACCAACCAGGGCAAATACTTTCATATTGCCCTGGTCTGGTGCAGTGGTAAGGCGTGTGTGTGTATAAGGGGGAGGTCGTAAAAATGCCAAGGAATGAGTTATTATGGAGACATGATCAGACCCAAGTGAGTTGGCACATTAAAATGGAGTATTAATGAAACTTAAAGAAGTTATAATCATCCAGCCGATCAGCTCCTCTCCTAGCCAGCCGGCTCCTTGCCTCATGTCAAAAAGTGGTTAAATCCAAGTTGTAGATCTTTCACTTAGCTTTCCGTGGCCGCTTGAATTAAGCAAAATGGAGTTCGTATGCTCAAGTTATGGCTAGAATGGTGAAGGTGTGCCGGGAACAATAATACTTCCCATATTTCTTCGTTTAAGCTTCCCGATTGTGTGGTACTCGGCCGTGGGTGTTTATTCTTCAATATAAAGTCCTTTTAACTCTATCTTGGGTCTTGGAAGCTTGTATGATTGGTTCTTTAGCTCTTGAAATGCTTCGCGAACTTGGTCTTGATGCGGGATTTTTCATACATGCATAAATCTTTGTTTTTATTTCTTTTCTTAGACTTTTCTTCACTTTTTTAATCTTCTCTAGCTACAAACATATAAATCCAACTTTGTGCAATATTAGTAGCAAAATCACGTTAAATTAACCAAATAACATGTACAAAAACCATGATAACGCTCCTAAAAACATACTCAATTTGAGCGTTATCAATCTTTTCAAACGGGTATGTAAAAATTGGCTATCTCTCATAACATCTCCTAGTTTCACTTTGACAAGACCTAAATCCTAACCATCGATCCTCCTTCTGGTCTCTTTATTAAACGATTGAATTCCAATATATACCTAATTGTGCAAATATGGGCACGATGAGGCTTCGAAGGGATCGAAGAGTTCTTGCGATGGTTGCTGGATTGCCATGTCTTGGATAACCTATGTCAACACAAATAGAAACACTACGTTAAGTGAAGTGCAAGGGGTGCCCCCGCGAATCACTTCTAGCGTAAGAGAAAGTATGTGCTTTATAGCATAAAGTAAGGTTAAATAACTGTGTATGAAAGTGTTCCTCATATTTGGAGACCTGACCATTTATTTATAGGTGTGAAAATAGGATGAAACGAGGCCTAGCATAAATACCGATGAACATGGGGTTATCCCATAGTTTAAGGGGTGATTGCAGGAACTGTGTACCATGTTTTCTACCTTGGTGAGAAAGCCTTGGTAGAGAGGAAGAACGTGGGTTTTAACTTAGCCAGACCTTTGCCCTAGTTTCATCAAAGATCTCCCGCGAAAGGTGTAGGTCTTCGTATGGCGGAATCCTATAATGGTAATCATCCCGAAGATGATTTTACGCCACTCGATACTATTCAAAGATCCCATAGTACAGTTAGGAAGTGGATCCCATTCGAGCTCAAAGGGGAGACCTTTAAGCCAGAGAGGGGGGTACGTCATCAAGCCCCCCAGTGGAATGTAATGTATGCATCTATGAATGCATTGCTTTTGACTCAATCAGCAAATCACTCGAAGGCCATATTTAAACATCCAAACACGTATACTTCATGCATTAAATTATAAGCCCACTTGTCATGGAGTTAGTTGAGTCTTTGGTGAAGATTACACAACTGTCTTCCTGGGTAATCATGAATGTCTTATCCCACTTTTCCTTCTAGTTTGAAATCCGGATGACTCCTAATGCTTTACACGTGGACGGTCATGAAGATGTTTAGAGTTACCTATAAATACTTTTCCCTAAACCCCCCATTTCCTTTTAGCGTCGTCATCATCTTATTTTTTTACTTTCTTCGAACTGCTATTCATCTATCTCTGAGGTAAGATAATAATCATCATCTTTTTAATTATGAGTGCGAAGGACTCCATAGCTACTCAAACTTGTGAACTTTCAAAGGAGGAGTTCAATGATTTTCTCACCCTCTACCCTATTGTTTCTAAATATCATGTTATGTTACCTAAATCTAATCAGACCATTTTTGATGCCCCACCTGGGTATTTTAGGTTGTATACCTATTCATTCCCCCTTGTAAATCTTGGGTTTCCCTCACTAACTTCTTCTGTGAAGTTCTCAAATATTTTTAGGTCCACATATCTAGGCTTAACCCTTGCTAAACTCGCCACTTTTTTTGTCATATGCAAGGCTTATGGTTGTGAGCCCTCTGTCGACCTCTTTCGAGGGTTCTTCAATTTGTGTCGGGCTGGTAAATGGTTGACTTTTGCCAAAAGGTCTAAAAAACATGTTCCTAATCTTCTCCCTAAAGTCATTACTCGTATCGAGGGTTGGCACAAGTGGTTTTTCTACGTTCAATACTCCATTATCCCTACTGATTATCCATAACTTCTTTCTAAGTAAAACAAACTTGATTCAAAATCCTTCAAAGATAAACTTCCCCTAAATATTGAAGAGAATCCCATGTTCTAGCGTCTTAGTCGATACCCTACGAGTGTCTGTGTCATTTTGGATCCTATTATTTTCTTGGCTGGCCTTAAATATTCATGGGAATATAGCTAGAAACGTCCTACGATCTTAGTGGGTGGCGAGGGTGTTTATCTTTCTTTCTTCTTCCTTCATTTTTCTTTTTCACTGATATATAATTTACGTTTTCTTCTTGCAAAAATGGCTTTCAAGAACTTTATAAACTCCAAGGATGGTGAAGATTTATCATTTTTGCCCAAGGAACCTTCCTCGATCTTCGGCACTGGTTCCCCATATGTTTCAATAAACACAGAGCCTCTAAAAGCCGAAAAAGAGCTTGTGATATAACCTGCAGAGGTTATGGCAGATTCTATGGAAAGCCTGAAGCCTACATTGTTTGTTGTTCACCCTGGAAGTGTAGCTGCTAGCATAAAGGATAGGCAGTGTAGGACTAGAGAAGGGTTATCTAGGCCTCCTGTCAAGAGAAAACTTGCTCCTGGTCTTCAACCTCCCGTGCTACTCGTACCAAGACTTCTTCTTCAAAGGAGGATGTTTCATTCTTGACGGTGTCTGATGATGACGAAGGTAGACTTTTATTTTTTAACTTATTCTGTATTGTCTTTGCATCATGGGTCTAGCAATATGTTTGTCTTGTTTTCTTTTTTAGGTCTCCCTAATGTTCTTGAGGTAAAAGACGCCTCTGCATGCCACCTTAAGATCTCTTGTATTACTCCCCCAGCTTGGACAGATCATCTGGACAACCACATGGATGATGAGTTACTAGATCTTCATGACCACTGCTATGCGAGACAAGCTGTAGGTAACAATGCTGTTAACAGGAGGCCCTGTGAGCTATTGTAGGTTATTGTGAAGCTAAAAGGTGAGTTTTATGTTATGAAGGATATGGAGAGGGCTAGAGAGGAAGGGTGTGAGGAGTTGCGTGCTAAATGTGAGGCTGCTATGACTGAGTTTGAGAAGAACCCTAATGTAGTAGCCCTACGAGAGAAAATATCTATTCTCTCTACTGAAGTCAAAGAGCATAAGTTGAGTCTTGACAGAATGATGCTGGAGAGTCAAAAGTGGTCGGGCTATCAAGATAACCTTTTGACTTTAGAGTCAAAGGTTGCTTCTCTGGTGGCTGAAAAGGAAAGGTTGGAGGTCGTTGAAGTGTCTCTCTCAAAGAAGCTTGAGGAGCTTAAACAAGATAGGAGATAGGTGGTATCAAAAGTTGTTCCCTATGTTGCGATGGAACTTGTTCATAGTAACGACATGGGTAGCCTTGTTGGTATGCTTGTGTCCTCTGATATCGTGTATAGGAGATGTAGGGATTTTGAACAAGTTGCTAATATGAAGGAGCCTTTCGGTTTGTCAAAAGTGAAGGCTTATCGTTCTTCTTACAAGAAGGAACATACTCAAGCCATCAACGATCTTGTCACTACTACCTTCCCTTAGTTGGATGTTTTTGTGGTAGGTCTCTTAGCTCCTATTGAATCTTTATTGTCGAAGAAGCCTCTAACTCTTCAAAGACCTGCTCCTTCAAGGACTCTAGTCCCCTTGCCTTCTTCTTAGAGGGATACTCCATCCTCAATTCTAGTCTCTAATCTGATGTCTCCTGCTATAGATGCCTCCGTTGTGAAACCCCAATCCTCTCCACTTTAGTGAAGGTCACCATGTTGGTGTTAATTCAGTCTTAAGGGTGGCATGTACCCTTAAAAAAAATTGTTGCTATCTAGGCTTCGGCCTTTAGACAATTAAATTTTGATAATGGTTTATGTTGGCCATTATATGAACAGTTTATGTCGACCTTCAAGGTTGACTTTGAATAGTATCCTCCCCCTATGGAGTTAAATATAGGGACGCAGTCCCAAAGTTTGTTTATGATATCCCTTGCTTCTCTTGTCATGACTATGGGGGACTTTAGTCTAACCCTTTTATCATTTATATGTAAAGTTTTGCACTTTAAGAAGTGAAGGCTTAAGTGTGGCCTTAATTTGTCAATTATGCAGGCGAATATCTTGGGCCAACCTTAAAGGTAGGTTTCCATGGGAAACATAGTCCCTAATAATGTTTGAGGATTTAGAGGACTTTTAGTATGACTCCTTTATGCGCTTCATTAAGAAAAGGCTCATGTGTGGCCTTAAACCTTTGACGTATTTGTCAATTTTCAAATGAAGGGTTGCGATCCGCTTCATTACGTCCTCAAGGCTAAAAGAAGATTTAAGGAAAGTTAACGTGAATATTATGGATGTTTATTTTTGGTAGGGCTCATGCGTGGCCCTACAACATCCCTTTGAATGGTATACTTAGTAGTTTTAGGCTTATGTGTGGCCTTAATATCTTTTGTTATAAGTATCGTCACAAAAAATTTGGAATAAATCCGTTTCATTAGCAGTGCAGAAAGATTTACATCATCTCACTTATGAACACATAGTTTTCTACACTTTTTTTGAATAGTCAAAACAGTGACTTTAGTTAAAATAAAAAAGACCGTAAAAGGTAAGTTTTACATGTAAAACTTATGAAGGCTTGTACTCTTTGCTGTTTGAGTCAAAGAGTGATCGGATGCATTGACAATTTTGTAGAGTCCCCTTTCTTGAACTTCGCTTATCATGTGAGGACCTTGCCATACCTGCGTGCTTCGTGTGTTGTTTTGCGAAAGTAAAATGAAGTCTCCAATCTTATAAGTGGAGTGATTACTCCTTTCATTATGGTACCTACGAAGCTTGCTTCGATAGTAGGCCTCTTCGATTGAAGCTATTTCCTTGCGTCATCTTCTCTTGTAAACTTCCTTTATCCTTCCCCTATCATCTTTAGAAACATTGTTTTCGGATATATGGATTATAGCCTCAGAGCCATAAGTTGGGCTAAACGGTGTCTCTTTTTGACTATTTATTGGAAGCGTTCTATGTACCCACAGTACTTGAGCAAGGTCATCCACCCATCCTTGTTGACTTCAAGCCAACTGCTTTTCGATATGGTTCATTATTTCCATGTGCTCCATAATAGGAGAGAAGAATTGTGTGACTTTTAATCCTTTGCAGAGATCTGCGAAAATACCTTCTTGAAAATGCTTTTCGTCTTTTGAGCTGATTGTTCGTGGCACTCTAGATATGCACACTACGTATTCACATATGAATCTTTCTGCATGCCTTCCATTTATAGTGGTCAGAGGTTTTGCTTCCACCCATTTCGTGGAGTGTTCTATGGCTATTGCCAAGAACTTAAAACCTCTAAGAGCTGTTAGTAACGGACCTAGGATGTTAACTCCCCATTGACTGAATGTCCATCTACTTTTGGCTCTTATCGCGCTACTTTCTAATACTTTCCTTATCGCAGATAGCTCTTTGCATTTCTCACAGTCTTGAATTACCTTCGCAGCGTCTCGGTGCATTGACGGCAAGTAATACCCTTGCTTCGTGATTCTCACCACCATTGATCGTGGTTCTGCGTTGAAACTACAGGAACCTTCATGTACCTACTTTATGATGTTGTCTGTCCGTGGTAAAGCTACATAGCGAGGCCGTATAGGCTTCCTCTAATCAACTTGTATTGAGGTGCCTTGAACCTGATCTTCCTAGATTCATTTGGATCCTCCAGTAATAGACCACTCACCAAGTACTCATGGATAGGAGTCATCCAACTTTCTCATTGCTTAGTTTCAACCTGTAGGATCTCTTTCTCTTCTGTTGACCGCTTTGATAGGACTTTGACCGACACTTCCTTAGTAAGATGTTTGAAGGTCATCGGATCCAGCTTGCTTAATGTGTCAGCTTTTTTATTTTGGTTCCTTTGGATGTTTGAAGGTCCATGGATCATGAAATCTTAGCCATTATCACAAGGAATAGTGCATTGATAAAAAAGAAATGGTTTGGCCTTGTTTTAGGGGATTTCACATGGATAGGATGAGGTATGGGCATTCTATGGTGTTATTAGGCTATTATCTTGTATAGAATAATGTATGGTTAATGTAAATCTGATCTTGTGATGTAAAAATATGTTACTAAGGTATTTGTAAATGGTTAAGGAAAGGTACTAAGGTAAATAAGTGAAGTGTTTTGCTTAAAGTGGTATCTGGTAAAATTAAGTTGTATAAACTTAATTTTGGGTATTTGGTGTGTAAAGCTTATTAATATGAAACATGGGTAAATAAGGTTTACTTGAGTGTTAAATATGATGGGTTGAGTTTACAGCAAGTTAAACGGAAGTAAAAATGACTATAGGGTAACTAGCGGTTAAATAAACGTACATGAGTGTTTGAAAAGTGTAGTGTTATTTTATGGGTTTACCAATGATGTAAGCTTAATTTAGGGTTTAGGTTATGTATTGGGATCACAAGGACATAAGAAACATGTTCCGTTCACAAATAGTGAAGGCTCTAAAATACCCTTTTAGACCTATAATGCAATAATAATGATGTTCATATGGTATTTAGGCTCTTTATGGCCTATAATATTGTGCATTACTCATAGGATAACTTCCTTTTGAGTTTAAATGGTAATTTGAAAATTTGACGGTAAATAGTTTTACCTAAACGGTTAAAAGTAAAACCTAAATTTTTACAGAGTGTCACAAACATTAAAAAGACAATAAGCTGGAAAATAAAGCTATAAGATACACTACTCCTACTCCTACTCTAGATATTTCCCTGTGTGAGTGATTCCTCTCTATTTATAGCAGGAAAAGGAAGCTTCTAGGCCAAGGAGCATCTTCAATCCTTTGATCTCAACCCTTGAATCAAAATCCTCCTATTTGATCCCTAGGATCTCTACACGTCTCAACAACCAATCACATTCTTTAGGATCGCCAGTGGCATGTCAAGCTATGCTTCTAGAAGGGATGGGAGTATAGAGTGAAAGGGATTTACCCCGTGGTTAATTGTTACAGGGTGGAGGGAAAAGAGATAGATGAATAATAGTTTTGACCCATGTATATATCATTTTGACTTTAGGGAAATGGATTTAGGCCTGGATTAGATTAAGGATTTGGGCCAAGAAATGGATTTAGATTAATGGATTTGGTATTTGGACTTGGTATTGGTATTGGATTTATAATACTTAGGCATATATTTTGGTATTGATAACATTCTAATGTTAATGGGTTGACCCGGCCCGTTAAACGGGTAAGGGTTAGCCCATTAAAAATGAATATGCCTTCGGCTTCGATTTCTTGCACTCTTCCGATCTCGTGCTCGGTTTTGTTTGTTTTGGCTTTGTTTTTGTACTTTTTGATATATCCAATACCTGCACAATACTAATCACAAAATACACATATACATTGCATTTTCTATGTATTTTTGGTCATTTAAGCTCATTTTAATAAGGAAAAATGATATGTGATTAAACACAAATCAAGGAGAAACCAATCAAGACCCTAACAACATTGAAGATGGGGTCGAAGCTTAGAAGAGAAAGTTGTCTCGCTTTGCCTAGTGAACCCTAAGATGGAACTATCTTAGATTTCATCTCCTTAGGAGTTCTCATTGTATATCTCTTAAATTTCTGGTGTAATGAATGATTTCAAGTATCTATCAAATT
>BQNB010104866.1:3142-23724 GCA_026074375.1 Tanacetum coccineum
GCCCGTAGAATTACTAAAGGCATGCAAGCCTTTTAGTCTTCACTATAAATACCCCTCTCCAAGGAAGGAGAGGGTGTTGGTTCATTTGTAAGAATTCCATTTGCAAGTAAATTAACCATTTTCTCTCTTTAGTTTCTCTCTCTAAATTTCTTCCATTTTCCTTCTCTTTTCTACTTGAATTCGTGTAACTAGTAATGTGTACATCCGAGACTTAGTTGACTTTGATGTTACCATGTTAACTTCCAGGGTGAAGTAGTGTATACTACTTTACCAAATATGGTTTATGAAGTATTCTGCATACGTGAGAAGAATTGGTGCTGATTTCTCGCATGCATCCCCGAACGAATATTCACCAAGCCCTAATGACAAGAAGCAGTGGTCGTTGGTGTGGTTTGACTTCTACAAAATTCCGCTGTGCACGTCAATGACAAGTAGAAGATTGTTCAAGCTACTGTAAAGTTTTAGAATCTGCTCAAGATAGGGATGTTGGTTTGGGGGGAAGCTGATTCAGAAACTTCGACAAAAAGGAGTCTATGAAGAAAGCTTTTCAAGACATGCTGCATGGATTGGGGGAAGTTAATCTAGTTCATGCATACTACAATGGTTCCTGTACAAGTAAAGACAATGAAGATCCAAGCTGGAGTACAAGTTTCAAGACAAGGAGAACTCAGAAGACATCTTCAGCTTTGGAAGTGCTTTGGAAGACTTTATTTCTGTTGTATTTGTACCTGATAGGAACATTGTAAGTAATTCCGTATGTGTCCACATATTGGGGGAAGATTGTTAGCCTTAAAATATGGTGACATATCCGGAATTACATTAGTTCATATATAGTTAGACACGTAGGGACTAATAATGACTAGTTGCGATAGTTATGTGTCACTAGAACTATATATACCCCCTCCATACTTCCATGGAGGGGTGAAGCTCACATTTTGTAAAAGTGTGTGTGTGTGTGTGTTTTCTCTCAACACACACACCTCTTCCCATTTCATCTCTTTTCTCTCTAATAATATGGATACTTTTCTTTTCCATTTTACCAAGCCTCCGGATCTTGTGTTCATAAGGGTGAATCGTGATAACATGTAGTAGGAGATGCCTAATTCTTAAATGCTTTAATCTTGGCAGGGTCAACGTGAATTCCTTGACTGTCAATCACGTGCCCAAGAAATTGCAAGATACTGATCCAGCAATCACATTTGGAGAACTTGACTTATAATTTCTCCTTTTTGAGTAATTCCAAGATTATTCTTAGATGATCTGTGTGTTCTTCTTTGTTACAGGAGTAGATAAGAATATCCTCGATAAATACTATCACAAATTTATCCAAGTATGGTTTACATACACGGTTCATAAGATCCATGAACACAGCAGGCGCGTTAGTTAAACCAAATGGCATTACTTGGAATTCATAGTGTCCGTACCGGGTTATGAAAGCAGTCTTGGGAATATCTTCATCCCTGACTCTCAGTTGGTGATAACCTGATCTTAAGTTAATCTTTGAGTAAACACTCGAACCTTGAAGCTGGTCGAATAAATCATTGATCTTGGGTAATGGGTAACGATTCTTTATGGTGAGTTTATTCAGCTCCCGGTAATCGATACACATTCTGAAAGATCCGTCTTTCTTTTTAACAAATAAGACAGGAGCTCCCCAAGGTGAAGTACTTGGTCGGATAAAACCTCGGTCTGCTAACTCTTGTAGTTGGTCAGATAGTTCCTGCATTTCTGAAGGAGCTAATCTGTAAGGTGCTCGGGCTACTGGTGCTGCTCCTGGAATTAAATCGATTTGGAATTCTACTTGGCGAATCGAAGGAAGGCCGGGTAGATCTTTAGGAAAACTTCTGGAAATTATCTGACTACTGGTATATTTTCTAGTCGTTTTTCGTCACTTCTTCTCCATTACTTGGGCTACGAAAACTTGATATCCCCTGGATATATATCTTTCGGTTTTAATACAGGATATGAGGCTTAGTCGGGTTTTACTTCGATCACCTCTTATGATTAAAGTTTCACCGTCGATGGGGATGTGGATGACTTTCTCGTCACAAATAATTCTAGCATGATACTTGGATAACCAATCCATACCAATGACGACATCAAAACTACTGAGTTTAATCGGCATGAGATCAATTTCGAAAGGTTGGTTTAACAAGATCAGAGTACAACCCTGGATAACAGTATTAGTGCCTACTAGGTTTCCATCAGCCATTTCAATGCCATAGGTAGTATCTAGTATAATTGGTGGGATATTAAGAATAAAGGCAAGAGATATGGATATAAAACTTTTATCAGCTCCAGAATCAAATAATACTCTAGCTAGATGTTGGTTTAGAAGGAACGTACCCGTGACTACGTCGGATCTTGGTGAGTATTCTTGTCCCTCAACATGTATGCTCTTCCGTAGGCATTGTTGTTTGCTCTTGAGCACTGACTTTTGTAGTGCCATTTCTCTTCGCAAGCATGACAAGTTACTGACACTGGCTGCAGGTTGCTTCTAGTGGCTGGCCCTTTGTTTTTGCAGTTCCTGGTTTGATGACCCACCTTGTTGCAAGTCTGACACTTGACATTGCAAGGTCATGTGTGATGCAGGGTGCATTTCTTATACAGGGGAAGGCTTCCAGTATACCTACTATTTTCAGTTGGGGTGACAGCATAAGCCCTGACAGATTCTTGCCTTCTATTCGGTTGTGGTTGGTGATCATTGTTGCGGTTTCTATTGTTGTTACGGTTATTCTGGTAGTTGTTGTTGTTGGTGAAGGTTCTTCTATCATCAAACTTTCGTTTGTGATCATTGGTTTCTTGCACATAATTGTGCTTTGTTACTTGATCCATTAACCTCTGTTGATGATAACCAGATCTCAGGTCGATCTTAGAGTAGACTCTTGACCCTTGCAATTGATCAAACAAATCGTCGATCCTCAGAAGTGGGTATCGGTTCTTCACAGTAAGCTTGTTCAGTTCACGATAGTCGATACACATCCGAAAAGAACCATCTTTCTTCTTGACAAACAAAACCGGTGCTCCCCAGGGTGAGGAACTGGGTCTTATAAATCCTCTGTCAGAAAGTTCTTGCAACTGAGTGGATAACTCTTGCATTTTGGCTGGTGCTAATCGATACGGTGCTCATGCTACAGGTGCAGCACCAGGGACTAAGTCGATTTGAAATTCAACTTGTCGAGCAGGCGGTAATCCAGGAAAGTCTTCTGGAAAGACTTTTTGGAAATTCTCGTACGATTGGCACATCTCAATCACCTCCTCCTCAGACTTATCCTCAGCTATCTTGGAACAAACTTGTCCAGATCAACTTGACATCCTTTCTCGATATACTTTTGGGTCTTCGTGCACGATATGATATTCAACTTACTTTCGCTGTCGCAATTATCACCTCGGATTATCAACACCTCAATTTACCAGAAGGAATACGAACAACCTCTCGTCACAACCAATCAACTCGTGTACTTCCGCCAAACACAATCCATACCAATGATCTACGTCAAAACTACCAAGCTCTATGGGCATTAGATCTATGTTGAACGGATGACCTAATAATCCTAACGTGCAACCTTTAAGAACAATATTTGTTTCTGAAATTCTTCCATCGGCAGTTCTACGACTAATTATTGTCTAAAGTGGTTGGTGCAACATCAATCAAAGCCTAAAGTAGTCGACACAAAACTTCTATCGCACCCGAATCGAATAACATCAGAACATAACATTATTGAAAGAAACGTACCCGTGACAACGTTTGAAATCAGTTTGTTTCCTCCTTCACCAATGGCGAAGCTTCGCCATACGCTTTGTTACCTCTAGTCTGGTTTCCAGCTTGTTTTCCATTCTGGTTTCAAGTTGTCTGTTTTCTACGGTTTCTGATTCCTCAACTAAAGACAATCCCTCCTGAAAATGTCCTAGTCTTCCAACACTCCATAACAAATAATACCCTGTTGATTTCCAACTGGAGCCCCCTGAGGTTGTTTGGAGAATAAGCAAGCCCCTATAATCCCTAGTCTGAATCCAACCTTCTTACATTTCTACACCTCATAGTAAACAACCCTTCATGGTGGCAACTTGCACTATTGGAGTAGGTTAGTGGCCGGCGCGGCCGACGCGCTGGCTGCCGATCTTTCATTTTTTTCCTAGCCTATAACTCGGCTACATTCTGTCCACTAGTATTTTGCCTCTTGAACGGCGGTTGCTGTCCACGATTATCCCTTAGTTGAACTTTCCATCTCTTCTTATTCTCAGCACTCCTTGCAGCAAGAACCCTGGACCTTCTTGCCATCAATTGTTTAGCAATGCGTATACATCTTGAGTCTGACTGTATTTCGCAGCAATCACATTCCCTTAATGTTGTCCGGTAAACCTCCAATCATCCTTTCCAACTATGTCTTCCTTCATCAGAGGACCATTCTAATACACAACAAAATCACCTCCTGAAACCATTGAGTGTAAGCAGATTAAGTCAATTCCTCCGGTCAGATTCTACAATTCAGTCTCCATCCTGCTGGATTTCATTTCCTGGACCGTACACTTCTGTCAACAACTCATCAGTCGAACCCAAATCAATGGCACATGCAGCCTCAACACTAATGTTCTCTTATGAGAGTACCACCAGGTCAAACACTGTCTGCAGTGAGCATGTAGCATATTTCACTGATACTTCGGTGGACAATTAATGATATTGAACACAGTCCCATCTACTCAAACTCTCGGTCAATCCAACAACGCCTTCGTGCTCGAGAAAATTTTATGGCTTTACACTTCAAAAATATATTGGAAAAGTGCACTCTCGAGCCACTGGCATGAAACCTCCATAATTCATGCCATGATTCCTATTTGTATTTCCATTTTTGTTTTCTCCATTCTCACCATTATCCATTTCCTCCAATTCTATTTCCTCTTTACCTCCATTCCATTTCCTCCGTTCTCGCCCTCCTATTCATCCCCCTTCTCATACAGGGGTTCAAATGTCCTGCGCTTCAACGAGCCTCCATCTCTTCAGCTACTCGGCGGTAACCAATTCTTACCCTCCTCATGAGTCTAATTTGGGGGGACCCCCCGCCCCCTCCCCCCCCCCCAGATCGGGTGTTAGGCATCTTCCTACAACATATCAACATAACACTCAATCAGATTTCTAGGTGATGCGAGATCACTAACGGTATTAAATAAAATTTACGGTTAATCATATAGAAATTACACGATCGAAATATATATTCACGAGAATCCCATAATGCATGACGTAAGAGCATAAGTAAATCAAATCACGACATCATATCATAATAATACAAATTTCATAACATCGAACATAGTGATTACATCACAATGTTCAAAATACAAAAAATAGAGTCTAACACTACGGTCATCACTAAACGCTACTACTCAATGCTGCAATACTAACGAACATCTCTAAGGATGGTAGCCCATGTGCTTCCTAGCATACGCCTCAAGTCTACCAACTCTCACTCGATCATAAAATCAAAGTCGTCGCATCTGCCTCAACTCTCTACATACGTGACATGCCGCGCTAGAGTCGGTCAACTCTCTGACTCTCAACACTCACAGTGCCTCTAAGCCTCCTGTTATCCCTATCCAACTCAGCAATCCTCTTAGTCAAAGCAATAACTGCCAACTCAACCCCAACAATCATGTGTCCCTGCTCTCTCTGAACTCCCTCAATAGCCTATATACGATGGACTGGGATAGCCTGAGTGTGATCATGGAACCTCTGAATAGCTTGTATACGACTCAACCCCAATAGCATATATACGACTCAACCCTCAATAGCCTGTATACGACTCAACCCCAAAAATTTACGTATCCTCATATTATGATTAATCGTTACTTTTGCTCGTTGGTTTTTGCTGGTGTCACTTGCTGCTGTTGGATATTGGTTTAGTTGTTCCAACTGCTAGCTTTTCTTCATTCCTACTGGTAAGCTTATGGTTCCTGCTTGTATCTCATGGTTCCTGCTGGTAGGCTTTACGCTTCCTACTGGTCTACTTACGGTTATTTCTGCTAGCATTGTTCCATATCGGACAACACATATTATAGGTCCATAGACGCCCTTGGATCTTGGACGATGTGATGCTTATGGCTTGGTTACTTTTTATTGATTTGGTTTGGTGCTCACAAGTCGTTTAGTACACAGCATAATAATGTCGTGTTTTGGTCTAGGACCACACCCATTGTTATATTTCGACTGACTGTGGAGAGTTTTGATCTGGGATCAGTGATGAACCTTAGCTGAGGTACAAATTTTCGTTTGTATCTGGTAATAATTACCCGCTGTTTTTTACACCGTATTATTATTGTCACTGATTTGATTTGAGATGGATCAATGGTTTGGCGGTTATGGTGAGGTAGGTCAGGGACCAACAGTGATCCATAACTGAGGTGTAACAAACATGTCTTGTTCGCACTAAATCAGATAAGGATATTGTGAAGACGTTTGATGCATTAGCTTTTTAATCGATTATGTAACAAGTTCACCCTTTTTTTGAGATGCAACAAAGGATTGAGGTAGATCGCCGGTTGAGGCAACAGTTACATGAGAGATGAGGATGTTATTGCACTTGGATGTTTCATTGATACCTACTATTTCAAGCCAATTAAAGTCCGAGATTCAAGAGATGGTTAGTATATTTTTAAGGGGACGCTTATTGTTCATATACTTACCCTCTACATGCATCACTTGAGGCGGAAAGCGTTTTCGAGTTGCACAACGACCCTATTAGATGATTCAAAAAAGGAAGAAGATTCATGATGATGAAGCTTATTATAGTAATGACTTGTTTTAGGCTGTGTTTCTTCATTGCAGACTTGTTTTGTTAATATCAAATAGGGGAAGATTGTTGGGAATTACAAGATTTGATGATTACAAAACACAACAGACAATAAGAAAGAAGAAACAATGGAGGATAATATGTCAATAGTTAGTTAGCTTTGTTAGTAAGCTAGGGTTTTCTTGTAACTCCTTATACTATTTAAAGAGGGTTAGGCGTCTAGGTTTCAGATCCTATTGATAGCAGACTTTCCATTTGAGAGTCTAGAAGATTAGAAAGCGTGTTTCGTAGTTAGCTAGTTAGTTCTTTATCTGTTATGAAAAAGAAAACCTTTATTAGTAATGTTTGGTGTTGTGTTCTTATTTTATATTCGATGTGCTTCTTAACCATAAAATGTTATTTATCCTCTAGTTGAGTCCAGATTCTTGGATTCTACAAATTGCATTCAAACGTAACTCGGGGAAAGGTAAAGATAAAAAATTTTATCTTAGGTAGCAAAAGGGATACCCAATTATAAAGATCTAATCCTTAACATAAAATTTTTTGGTGTCATAAATATGTAGTAATGTTATCAATCCAGAGTCAGATTGCTTGTATGTGATCAATAAAATGTTATTTTCAAAAAAATCAACCCTTTTCTTTTTTTTAAAGTCTTTTACTTTTCAGTTTACCTCCCCCATACTTATTATGAGCATTGTCCATATGCGTGTAGTATTATAGAGAAAGATAAAGTGTGAGAAAGTGAAATCATACTCCCCTCTATACGATGTGATATTTTCCTGAATCTTTAATTCGCATCTTGTCTTTCTTTTTTCTACAATAATTATGAATACTACAAGGAACACTTATAAATAATTAATATTCCTACATTAATAGTACAAAGTACGAAAATATTGTTTGAATGTCAACAAGGCATTACAACCATAGTAATATTAATAATAATATAATATTTTAGAGAAATTGTTTTTAAAACATACGTGAACAAATTAAAATACGTTCACATTACCAACTTGTGTCATCTCGGACACTACTCATCATCATTATCTGGCTACTGATGGGTGGGTACTGGCTGATAATACTAATCATATTGCAGCTGAGCATACCAGGTGGTTGTAAGCTCCCTGCTCTGGACACCTGCCCTAGCCATGTGCTCAAATACCATAAAAACCATACCTGTCTTAATGACATGACTGCTAGAAAACATCCTCTGAATCGCCTCCAGCGTATCTCCATATACCTATCACTCTATAATCTTGAATCGATTGCTCTCGGGGGTCTAAGAAATAGCAAGTCTCGGTACAACCTTGGTATAGCCTACCTCAGAGTTGTCCACTCTTAAGTGTAGTAGTATTCTAAAGCTCTGCAATAGATCAGAGCACTCAAACTGTTCAGTCCTCACGACAGCAATTTATTCCCTTAGTAATCCTCATATATAAAACTATCCACAACTAGATCTCAATACTCTCTCTCTCTATGACTACAATGTCTGTCCTCTTCATCTCATGTAACTTTCAAACCAAGCAACATTCACCATACCCATTTTGGTTGTCTAGATCTGAACATTATCTCAACCAACCACAAACCATTTTTTTGTATCTTGTCATACCCATTCGTCTCTGCCACAAACCATAGTGATTATTTGTGTAACACTCTCAAAACTAGGTCTCCAGATAGTTAGATGATGATCTCCTCGACAAACTAAGATTTTTCCTTCTTGACTGATGCTCAACTATTACTTTGAGCATTAAAATGCTCATCACTACGCAAAACCCTGAAAGTACACATCTAAAACTTCTTTCCTCTATCTTACTGAGTTGTAAAAAAAAATTTTTTTCCTAACCTCTTTGGAACGTCCAACTAAAAAAAAGCATGTCCACTAGCCCTAAATAATGATTATCTTTTGGTTTTCAACACGGTCGCAGCATAAAACTTCATCAAAATAGTAAGGTTAGACACAGAATCATGGCAAATGCTCATAATAAATTTCGTCCTCGTCAATGTTAAAATGAATTAGTCCATTGCTTCTAAAGTACAATATCTCTCATTTGACCAGCCACTTACACAACTTGATCGTCAACATCTCATCATCGCACTTACCACAACCCATTTGATTTAATACGTTCCAATCAACACATGGTGAGTAAATGTGTCTAGAAAGCATATTGAGCAAGACCTAGTGTTTGTATCGGCTATCAGTAGGCCTGGTTACATCCTTCCAATGCAAGAACGGGTGATGGGACACGTGCGGGTATAAAATAAACAACGTTTGGGTTGTTCTTGATCTTTGTTCACCTCTAAAAACCATTCTTCTTTGTAAGTCTTCAAATCTTCAAATAACTTGTACTTCCTTACTTCTCTTGATGCATAAACCTTTGTTGTACAACTTGTTTTGTAAAAGGAATGATTTTGAAACTACGTAAACTTTAAAAGGTTATGCATATGGTTCGAATTTTATAAAAAGGAACATAAGGAAATCATAGTTTTGTAATCGTGGTTATTTTTATGTAAAAACATTTGTACTTTTGAGCTTATAATTTTCGGCTTAAGTTGTGAGCTTGTTTAAGAGCTTGTTTGATTATTTTGGAGCTTGTTTAATGTATATATGTACACGTGCAAAATAGAAAACATAAAGAAATATTTACTTGAGATTTACTTTTGTAACTTATAAATAATATACTTGTATTTGGCTAGTTTTCAATAGGATGAAACATTAAGCTTATTTGACTTAACCCATAAGCTCAAATAAGGATTAATGGGCCTTTAAGCCCACGTCATCCATAGACATAGCCACAACCTAAGCTTGTGTGCAAGCTTATAGGTTCGGCTTATTATGTCTTGGCTTATTAAGAGCTTGTGGTAGCTTTTTAATGAACCTAGAACTTGTTTGATATCTTTTTAGTATATCGGACTTAATTATTTTGTATTCACAAGTTTTAAAGGCTTATTGGGCCCAAAAGCACAATAAGAGTTTTTGTGACTCGATGGACTTGTTTTAAATGGAAAACGGTTGTATTGAGTTTATAAAATGTAACTTACGGTTTGAAATTGTTTTTTTTTATAAAGTCTACGACTTTGAAAAAATGAGTAAACATGAACGGGTCGTGCCAAAAATTTATAAAAATCTTATACTTAGAAAACATAAATAATCAAATGTTTTACTAAATTACTTAATGATTTGGAAATGCCAAATTATAAATAACAAGTTTATTTATACGTTAATAATAATATAATATTATAGTTATATAACTAATATAATATTATATACGAACTTACTTACAACTTAAGACTTTTCATAAAAATCGATCACTAACGTTTTTAATACACAAATAACGTTTACTAAAAATGAATAATAAATGTTCATGCATTAATCACATACGTTAACTTTCCGAGACTAAATCGAAACTCGTATTCTTCTAGGTCATACCCGTGTACCACCATTCGTTCCAAGTGTCCCTACTTCTTGACGTGTCCTGTTTACCTTATCATCAAATGAGTTTATAGCCCCACTCTTTTACTCGTTTTGAATAAATATTTTATAACTTTGGGTGAGAAACATTGCTTGTTTTTAAAACTATACACAAGTACTATACATGAGGTTTCCTTATTTACGTGTTGCCTAAGTAGCGTTTAGACCACTATTGCCGCCCCAAAACTATCATGAATGTTATTTCTTGACCAGAGGATCAGATTGAGGAGAGAATGAGTGAATAAATAGATTTTGGGACTAATTATCCCTATTCAGGGTGAGTTAACGCTCACTACCCACGGGGCTCACCGATAACGGATGTTTGTCATTCGAATTGGTAGGTAGTTCTTGTTGGTCGGACACCTGTAAGGTTAAGCAAATATTATAGCAATGATGATGTTATCTTTCATTATTAGTTTAGTGTCCTGTGCTTAGAGCAATCGTAAATTACCCTTTTTATGTGAAGTTTGTATCTCCTATGACAACTGTCACATACGTTTTGATATCTTGTAGTCCACTATAACAAAGTTTGAACTAAACCTATGAATTCACCAACTTTATGTTGACGTTTTAAGCATGTTTTTTCTCAGGTGCATAGCGTGGATGCTGTTGATTGATCTATATGAAGTCTATTGTCCGAACCAGTTTTACAGATTTTATCCATGATTATCTTTTAATTACATTGTTGGATCTTATTTAAGCTTCGCTTCATTTTAACTTATTGAAATCGATTTTAAATTTGTCAATGTAGACTTATTATTATTTTGACTTTATGCAACGGTTGCTGTTTATTTTTAAACGTTACCCTTAGAGGTCGTTCTTGTCTTTGTACTTGAGATTTCGTTGAATCAGCCTCCGGACACTAAATCGGTCGGGACCCTATTTGGGGGTGTGACAGTTGGTGTTATGGAGGTAGAACCTGATATCGACAAAATGACGTTGAACGAATACTTAGAGTATGAAGCCAAGAAGGAAAGGCGAATAAGGAGGAATGTTCGATCCAAAATAAATCTAACTAAGTATGAAGGGGCGGATTTTAACTATTTTAATCGAGATAAGAGTAGAGCTTTTGATTATCTGTATTATTCAATGAGGATATTGAGATCAAAAAGTATTATGAGTTACCTATTCTCCTCTCTTGCTTCCAACCTACTCAACCTTATACTGAACTTGGTTTAGTATCTTCCAGTGAGAGCAATGAAGTAGACATTGATAGCATGATAACAGAAGAATACGAATTATAGGTAGCTAAGCAAGGTCTAAAGAAAAATCCACTGAATGACCACTCTTACAGTTTTACATCTAGTTTTTGTGAACAATCACCATATACACTTAATCCTCTACCTAAATATTAAGAGTTAAGCTTTAAAGAGGTAATAAAAAATTTGTTCAGAATAGGAACCGAAAACCTCAGTGAAATGAAACAAGAAGAAGTTAAGGTGGAAGATTGTGATGAAGGAAATATAGGCTTACATAGCTCTGACACCTACCGTACATACATTACCTGAACCCGACCTAGTGGTGCAACCCTATATGCCACTGAATCCATTCCCTAATGAAGTGAAGGTTGTAAGGGAAGAGGAACCGAATAATGATATTGATAGCATTTCTATACATAATTGACGACGTGATACAACCTTCGATCCCATAATCCATACACACCACACCACCTGACAAATATTATGTAGCACCGGCTACTAACCCGATTTTAGATGAGCTTTTGGAAGAAAATCAGAGATGAGATCTTGAATATTACCGTGGTTGACGATGAGGTTGATTTTAACCCTACTAGGGATATAGAAGAACTCGAGCGCTTAATTGCTACAAACCATGAGTCGTCTTTTATAAAGATAAAGGTGCTTCCGTTATCGTGAAGACAAATGTTGAACACGAGACCTTTATTCGACAAATTAATCCACTATACAGACTAAGCCAATCAGCAAAATCATCAACCAAAACTGGTAAGAAATAGATGGAAATGACATCTCCTCTAAGGTATAATTTTAACTTATCATTTCCTTACCCCATAGTAGCTATATACCCTCGTGGTGTTTACTGCTACTTTCACCCACACTTAATTTCAAGTGAAGGGATGAACACCCTTTACTTGGTAAATAAGAGTAGAGTCAAGCTAGGGCAGGTTGTGATGCCCACTCAAGCCTAGCGATATTAGAACCACGATAATAAATGGTAATTAGACATTGCACTTGGAAATGGAATCATTGCATTGATAGGAGATTAACCAGGTTAGCACGAGTTATTCTCTTTATTAGTAAAACCGTTTTAAATTCCTTTTATTCATCTCTTTTGCATTCTCTCAATCAAAACAACTTTAAAAACGTGACAACCTTTAAACTCATATTTTAGACCGCCCCATTAGTCTATTGGGAAAGACCGGATTTACCAATCATACACTACACATATTCAGGTCTCTGCGTTATTAGTGCGTCTTGCAGGACAATATGTAATCGAGTTTTAGAAATTAGAACTTGAAATTCAATTTCAACAATCTATACGCTTTCAAGAACGCAAATTAGTTAGCATGATGGTTGAACATCCTATAAGAGATGATCAACATGAAAGATATGGGCAAGACAATTAGAGAATAATGAGAAGAGATAAAGAGAAAACAAACCGGTGAAATATAAACGTATCCAGTTAGGTTATTTGGTTGGTTAAAATTTTGATGTCATTTTTATTTGTTTTTCGGAGTGTTAAGGCATTTTTGAACTTGTAAAACAATAGAATGATTGTTTATTTGAGCTTATGCTTTAGTTGATAAATGTTATTGGTTTTGACATAAATGGTTGCAGACGCTTAAAAAATAATTTTTGTGTGCTTTTTATTGGCTTAATTCATTAGTGTTTGAGGTTTTTTTCTAGAAAATTGGTTCTTATCTAGGTAGACCCCGAGAACCAAACTAGAACCATAACTGGAACCGAAAACTCTATTTGGTTTGGTTCTCGGTTTGTACTTTTCTCAAGATTCGGTTCTCCGTTCTGTCGGTTCGGGTTCCGGACTCATGCTCATTCGTATTCTAAATCAAATGTAAAACTTATTTGCATATGAATTTACTTTAAGTTATAACAATAATCGCAAATATGTCAAGTTCAAAAGTTTATCAAATATAAAGCTTCTCAAATTTATTTCACTTACTTAAACATAACCAAATTCCTTTATTTTACTTTTCCCTCTAAAACCATCATTTACCACTTCGTTGTCATTCAAATTCCAATCATTCCTAACCGTCATGAAGGTTTAATTCGTCACCTGTTCATGGTTGAATTGAAACTTTATTTTGTATAGTTTTGCCCTAAAATCTGACGTGATTTTGACTAATAGTTGAAATTATTTTTCATCCGATGTAACTTGTGGTTTGAAATTGTAACTTGTGGTTTGAAATTGTTTTTTTTTTTTGATAAAGTCTACGACTTTGGAAAAATAAGTAAACACGAACGGGTCATGCCAAAATTTTGTAAAAATCTTATACTTAGAAAACATAAATAATAAAATGTTTTGACTAAAATACTTAACGATTTGAAAATGCCAAATTATAAATAACAAGTTTATTATAGTTAATTTTAATTATATAATATTTATAGTCTATATAAATTAATATTAATATTATATATATTCATTATTTTTGTGACTTAATAATGTGTATTTTTGTTTTATTTTAATTTTGTGTACTTACCTACAACTTATGACTTTTCTGAAAAATCGACCTTCTCGATACGTTGTTAATAAACAATGACGGTTACAAAAATGAATAATAACTATGTCTTGCATAATCACATAGTATAATTTCGAGACTAAATAGAAACTCGTATTCTTCTAGGCCATACCCGTGTACCACCATTCGTTCCAAGTGACCCTACTTTTTGACGTGTCTTGTTTACCTTATTATCAAATGAGTTTATAGCCTTACTTTTTTACTCGTTTTGAATAAATATTTTATAACTTGGGGTGAGAAACATTGCTTGTTTTTAAAACTGGACACAAGTACTATACGTGAGGTTTCCCTATTTACGTGTTGCCTAAGTAGCGTTTAGACCACTATTGCCTGAACTATCATGACCTGTCAATTTCTTGACCGGAGGATCGGTTGAGGGAGCGCGAATGAATAAATAGATCTATTGGGACTAATTATCCCTATCCGGGTGAGTAGCGCTCACTACCCACGGGGCTCCCGATAAACGGATATATGTCATGTCAAAACTGGTTAGGTAGTCTTTGGTCGGACACCTATAAGGTTAAGCAAATACTTATAGCAATGTACATGTTATCTTTCATTATTAATTTCAGTGTCATTAGCTTAGAGCAACGTAAATACCTTTTTATGTGAAGTTGTATCTCCTATGACTGTCACGTACGTTTTGATATCTTGTGGTCCACTATAACAAAGTTTGAACTAAACCTATGAATTCACCAACTTTATGTTGACGTTTTAAGCATGTTTTTCTCAGGTGCATAGTGTGGATGCTGTTAATTGATCTATATGAAGTATATTGCCCGAACCAGTTTTACAGATTTTATCCATGATTATCTTAAATACCATTGTTGAACTTATTTAAGCTTCCTCATTTTAACTTTTGAATCTTTTAAATTTGATCAATGTAGACTTATTATTATTTTGAATTTATGCAACAATGTTTATTTTTAAAACGTAGGTCGTTCTTTATGCTTTGTACTTGAGATATTCGATGACGTCATGCCTCCGGACACTAAATTGGACGGGACCCTGTTTGGGGGTGTGACAATTGGTGTTATGGAGGTGGAACCTGATATCGACAAAATGACGTTGAACGAATACTTGGAGTATGAAGCCAAGAAAGAAAGGCGAATAAGGAGGAATGTTCGATCCAAAATAAATCTAACTAAGTATGAAGGGGTAGATTTTAACTATTTTAATCGAGATAAGAGTAGAGCTTTTGATTATCTGTATTATCATGAGGATATTGAGATCAAAAAGTATTATGAGTTACCTATTCTCCTCTCTTGCTTCCAACCTGCTCAACCTTATACTGAAGTTGGTTTAGTCTTTTCCAGTGAGAGCAATGAAGTAGACATTGATAGCATGATAACAGAAGAATACGAATTATAGGTAGCTAAGCAAGGTCTAAAGAAAAATCCACTGAATGACCACTCTTACAGTTTTACATCCAATATTTGTGAACAAGCACCATATACACTTAATCCTCTACCTAAATATAAAGAGTTAAGCTTTAAAGAGGTCTTAAAAAATTTGTTGAGAATGGGAACCGAAAACCTCAGTGAAATGAAACAAGAAGAGGTTAAGGTGGAAGATTGTGATGAAGGGAATATAGGCTTACATAGCTCTCACACCTACCGTACATACATTACCTAAACCCGACCTAGTACTGCAACCCTACATGCCACTGAATCCATTCCCTAATGAAGTGAAGGTTGTAAGGGAAGAGGAACCGGATAATGATATTGATAGCATTTCTATACATAATTGACGACGTGATACAACCTTCGATCCCACAATCCATACACACCACACCACCTGACAAATATTATGTAGCACCGGCTACTAACCCGATTTTAGATGAGCTTTTGGAAGAAAATCCGAGATGAGATCTTGAATATTACCGTGGTTAACGAGGAGGTTGATTTTAACCCTACTAGGGATATAAAGGAACTCAAGCGCTTAATTGCTACAAACCATGAGTCATCTTTTATAAAGATAAAGGTGCTTCCGTTATCGTGAAGACAAATGTTGAATATGAGACCTTTATTCGACAAATTAATCCACTATACAGACTAAGCCAATCAGCAAAATCATCAACCAAAACTGGTAAGAAATAGAGGGAAATGACATCTCCTCTAAGGTATAATTTTAACTTATCATTTCCTTACCCCATAGTAGCTATATACCCTCATGGTGTTTACCGCTACTTTCACTCACACTTAATATTAAGTGAAGGGATGAACACCCTTTACTTGGTAAATAAGAGTGGAGTCAAGTTAGGGCAGGTTGTGATGCCGACTCAAGCTTGGCGATATTAGAACCACCATAATAAAAGGTAATTAGACATTGCACTTGGAAATGGAATCATTGCATTGATAGGAGATTAACCAGGTTAGCATGAGTTATTCTCTTGATTAGTAAAAGCATTTTAAATTCCTCTTATTCATCTCTTTTGCATTCTCTCAATCAAAACAACTTTAAAAATGTGACAACCTTTAAACTCAGATTTTAGACCGCCCATTAGCTCTTGGGAACGACCTCGGATTTACCAATCCTACACTACACATGATCAGGCTCTCTGCGTATTAGTGCGTTGCAGACCATATGTAATCGAGTTTTATAAATTAGAACTTGAAATTCAATTTCAACAATTATACGCTTCAAGAACGCAAATTAATTAGCATGATGTTGAACATCCTATTAAAGAGAATGATAACATGAAAGATATGGAAGAACAATTAGAGAAATTAACGAGAAGAGATAAAGAGAAACAAACGGTGAAATATAAACGTATCCAGTTATTTTGTTGGATAAATTTTGATGTCATTTTATTTTGTTTTTCGGATTGTTATGCAATTATTGAACTTGTAAAACAATAGAATGATTGTTTATTTGAGCTTATGCTTTAGTTGATAAATGTTATTGGTTTTGACATAAATGGTTGCAGATGCTTAAAAAATAATTTTTGTGTGCTTTTTATTGGCTTAATTCATTAGTGTTTGAGGTTTTTTTCTAGAAAATTGGTTCTTATCTAGGTAGACCCCGAGAACCAAACTAGAACCATAACTGGAACCGAAAACTCTATTTGGTTTGGTTCTCGGTTTGTACTTTTCTCAAGATTCGGTTCTCCGTTCTGTCGGTTCGGGTTCCGGACTCATGCTCATTCGTATTCTAAATCAAATGTAAAACTTATTTGCATATGAATTTACTTTAAGTTATAACAATAATCGCAAATATGTCAAGTTCAAAAGTTTATCAAATATAAAGCTTCTCAAATTTATTTCACTTACTTAAACATAACCAAATTCCTTTATTTTACTTTTCCCTCTAAAAACATCATTTACCACTTCGTTGTCATTCAAATTCCAATCATTCCTAACCGTCATGAAGGTTTAATTCGTCACCTATTCATGGTTGAATTGAAACTTTATTTTGTATAGTTTTGCCCTAAAATCTGACGTGATTTTGACTAATAGTTGAAATTATTTTTCAAGAAATATGTTTTGATCCAAACACCCCCTTAGTGTTATGTTTTCCACTAAGTAGTAGTTATATCAACATATGTATTGCTAATTTTCATAAAAGTGTGATGGTATGAACCAATTGTTATATGGCTTAAGGGGTGTTTCTTTTGGTTTATACGTGGGCTTATGAGCTTATTTGTTTTTGGATAATATTTCATAAGCATGGATTATTTTGAGACTTGTGGGCTTAGATAAGTTTATTACAATATGATAAACTTATATAATCCCACGAGTCTCAAAATAAGCTTGAAAATTTGAGCATATAAAGTATAATCCAAAATCAAATAAGCTCATAAGCCTACATATAAGCCGAAACAAACACCCCTTAAGTGTTTTTGATTAAACGTGTCATAAAGGAGATTTGTATGTGTGTGTGTGTGTGTGTGTGTGTTTTGATGGTGTGTTGTGAAAGCCGCATGTGTTTTGAGAGAGTGAATGTGTGACAACCTAAGCTTTGATACATGTATGTTAAACCTAACTAATCTTTTGCAATGTTTAATGGGCTACACATTAACCCACTTAACCCAACTAACAACCCAATAACCCAGCAACCCAAAATGACACAACCCTACAACTAAAACGACCTAGTTAACTCAACACGACCATAATTATTTGCCAAACAACGTCGTTTGCTTGCCTAATATTATATAGGTGTTAGAGACAACCCGAGCTTTAATACATGTATGTTAAACCCGACTAATCTCTTGCAATTTTAATGGGCCACACATTAACCCAACTAACAACCCAATAACCCAACAAACCATAACGAGACAACCTTACAACAAAAATGACCTAGTTAACTCAAAATGACCTTAATTAATTGCCAAATAATGTCATTCGTACGCCTAATGTTATATTGGTGTTAGAGACAACCTGAGCTTTGATACATGCATGTTAAACCTGACTAATTTCTTGCAACGTTTAATGGGCCACACATTAACCCAACTAACTACCTAATAACCCAACAACCCTACAACCAAAACGATCTAGTTAACTCAAAACGACCTTAATTAATTACCAAACAACGTCGTTTGCACGCCTAATGTTATATAGGTGAATTCCTGATTTTTCATACAATTGCATTTATGACTAAAAGAGCAGCGATTTTTCATAATAAAGATATCTCCATTTTGTCTTTTTGTTCTTGGTTAGAATTGTTATATTTAGTATTCATATTAGTCTATAAATATTAAGTCTAGGGTTATTGGGTAAGTTTAGCCCAAGTTTAGCCTAACTAGGGAATATATAGGTCGGTTATATACTCTATATATACAGAGGATGTCAAACGATGTCTTTAGTCTAGGCATTCAAAAGAGTCGACTGGTATTTTTTTCTCTCCTTTTTAGTAGCAGGTAGGTTACAACTCCATTAAGAGTTGCTTTTCTTCCCCATCATCTCTACAATAAAGAGGTGAGGGGGAGGGGTTATTGTATCGTTCATTCTTTTCCCTTTTTCTTAATAAACGAATCGTTTGAGAGCATCTCATGTGTGGTTTTACTTATTTGTCAATATAGGTTTCTATTTGGTGTGTATCTTAATATTCAACAAGTCTACGTTCCGCATTCTAGCATTCCGGTTTGTTGGTTGATTTCCAACAAGTGGTATCAAAGCAAGGTTCGAAGTTCGGGAAGCTAGGGTTGACTTGGGTTGAATGGTTTTTCTGTGTTTAGTTCTTGCGTGTTTTGATAGCAAGGGTTTAAAGCTTCAAGCAGAAGGCTTTCGTGGTTTGGAGGGTTTAATCCATACCGATTTTTAACACAAAGATTCTATGAAGACTCAGTTTGTAGGTTTTCAAAAGGTGTTAAAGTTTTCTCTTTGGACTTGCACAACAGTATATCGACAGAAAGTTTTTTTTGATGAAGTTTTTCATTCTTCAAGGTGTCGGGTGTGGAAAAAGATTTCGGGTTTTGAGGCTTTTCTCAAACCAGATTTTTTAACACAAATTCTTAAAGGTTTCGGGTTCCTTGAAAATTTCAAAAGTGTTGAATTTTTGCAAGGTTCATACCGACAAGGTTGGTTCTTCAAAGCAAGGTTTTTTGATTGTTTTTAATCTCCAAGGTTACTCGATTATGCGACGGTTTATTCGCGGTGAAATCGTTTTATTGGAAGGTGATCGAAAATTTATTTTTGAAGGGTTCTTGTCAATGAATTTGTGGTCGACAAGTTCTTGGTGCATTGCGGGGTTATTTTTTGCCAAAATATTAGATGAAGAAGAAGACGTATAGTACTAGGTTGTTATTTTCTATAAATATAAAAGCCAACTGATACTTCAAAGACCACTAATTAAGTTGTTTTTAATTTTTGGAGGGAAAATCTAAGTCTAAGATTGTCAGATTTGATTTGCTTTTGTTATTTTGTTTTTATTACTTTAAAAGAATATAAAACAAAAGGTTATTAATTTAAAGGGCTTTTGCACACGGGGTACTTTGTTTAGTTTGGTGTTGTGAGATTTATATCACAAGGTTATCAGAATAAAAAAAGGGTTTGGAGAAAGATGACAGGAACCAAGGTTGACATCGAAAAATTTGATAAGAAGAATGAGTTATGGCAGGTAAGGATGAAGGCTTTGCTGAAACAACAGGGATTAGCTGCAGCATTGGAGGAGTTACCTGCAGCCACGATTGTGGCGTACGACAATGTCATTCAGAAAAAGGCCTATAGCGCATTGATCTTGTGTTTGGGTGATCGGGTTCTACGGGAGATCACCAAGGAGACGACTGCAGCGGGGATTTGAAAAGGTTAAAAACTTTATACATGACAACGTCTTTAGCTAATCGTTTGTACTTGAAGAAGTTATATGCTTTTCACATGCATCTGGGTAAGAGTCAGTTTGAATATATTGATGAGTTTCACAAGCTGGTAGGTGACTTAGCGGCTATAGATACTGCAATATCTTATGAGGATCAGGCATTTTTATTACTCGCATCTTTATCATCGTCCTACGATAATTTCGTAGAGACTTTGCTATATGGTCGGGATACTTTGAAGCTAGAAGACGTGCTCGCGACACTTAGTTCTACGGAACTTCAGAAGATCACGGAAGCAACGGGTGATGGTGGTGAAGAGTTGTATGTGAGGTGGAGATCTGGTCAGAG
>BQNB010104867.1:0-21414 GCA_026074375.1 Tanacetum coccineum
GGAGTAGACATGATGAATGAATGATTATGAATTATGAAGTGTGAAAGTTGTTGGATCTTAAGTGGATATGATGTGATTGAAATTGTGGTCATGTATGCAATTCACGTTCACGGGATTTTACACGTCTATGATTAAAACCGATAAATGAATTAACGGGATTTTACAAAATCAATAGAAAACTGTGAATGAATAATCGTGTGTTTTTAATGTTTGTTTGTTATTTGAAAAGTCTATTAAGTCCTTTGATTATGGTTTGTTTTGATGTTTTGATTAGTTTGATTATGTGTCGATTTAAGTCCAAAGTCCAATTTGCCTAGGATAAAATTTTGCTTAAAATAATAAGCAAACCGCCTCTTAATTTTCAACAAACCGCCGACAAGAATGCAACTAAACCGCCGGCTTAAAATGTAAAAACCGCGTCCTCATTAATCAAGTAAACCGCCGCTAAAAATGACCAACTCGCCACCTAATTTAATAAACAAATCGCTGCCAACCTGGACTAACTCGTCGTGTAGTAACTCGCCGCCTAGTGTGATAAACCACCGGGAATTTTTGTTAACTCGCCGTTCATTTTTGTCAACTCGCCGGCTAAGAAAATCCAACCGCCGTGTATTAATTTAGTCCAAACCGCCTTGGATTCAAATTTTGGCCAGAGTAACGATTCTTTTTGGTCAATATAATAATCAACTCGCCTTGAGACCTGTTCAAACCGCCACAAGCAAAGGCAAACCGCCACCTTATTATAGCAAACCGCCGGCAATTATTTGATTAAAATAATCAACCCGCCTTTGACTTGGTCAAATCGCCGTTTACCTTTTCCTTATTTTGTTAGCTTGTCAAACCGCCACTTAGAACACTTAGCTCGAATTTTGCAAATTTATCCCAAATAAGCTTTCTAGCCATGAACTTAAGCTACAAGCATGTAACCCTAGTATGGCATATGCATATTAAGCTTCCAATAACATCAATTTCTTCGTGGATCATTAAAAAATGAAGCAACCCTCCACGAAGAACACTAAGCTTTAGTAGCTTATAATTCGAACTAGGAGCTTGTATAAGCCATGGATTGATAACACACTAACCTTTTAATCATGTAGAATCAAGAGAGAGAAAGATTAACAAACAAATAAGCCAAAATAAAAAATGAGTCGTGGGCTTTTTGCTTCAAAATGAACCATGAATTTTAGCTTATTTAACCACACAATAAACAATCACGAATCCACACGTAGCTCTGATGCCAATTGTAGGATCCCGACTACCACTTCATAACATATAACATACACGAATTAGAACTAGAAAAGAGAAGAGAGGTGAGTTGTTTTGTAGAGAGAGAAAGAAGAGAGAGAGATGAGAGAGTTTAGGAAAAGGAAAAAGATATTATTTTCAACAACTACTCTTTTCTAAATAGAAAAGAGTTTATATATCCCGTCGCGTTAAATGACGCGCGAGATATTTAACAAGGCGTTGGCTATGTTGGTTGTCCCTCTAGTAATGGGAACGGACGTCACCATTTTGCTAGAGTTTCCAATCAATTCGCCACTCTTTACGCCCTTGAGTCGTCACGTCGCGGAGTAAGGATCACTACACACTGACCGTGGGTCAAGTATCGTATAGTGTCTTGTCCTAATCCTTAACGATTTAGGGTATATTACAAACTACACTGTCACTACTCTCCATAGCGGGGAAAAAAAGAGCTTTCTTCACGGCCATCGGTTAATACAACAATAACAACTCACATTTGATGTAGGAGAAGTCTTCTCCATTTCTCACTTTCAACCTTCTTTACTTTGGGAACCTTATGACCCCGAGAAGATCCCTTCTCGGTGTCGGTATCCGGTTTCTTGGTACTCCACCATTCATTAAATTTTCTCAGGACTTTCGGGTATGTCTATGTGTCCATGCTTGATGGCACTCTATACCTTTACTAATCCTTGAGAAATTGTCGTTACACGACATACAACATCCAATCTCCACTTCCGACTACCGGTCTATATTACTAGGACCTAGACCTTATTACGTTTCTAGACACACTCATTCCGGACAAATACCGTCGGCATTTTCTCTCCGGAATGACTCGGTCAAAACGACTAACATGAGACTCTCTCCATGTAGTTAATTCAAAATGAAAATTATTTGCATAAGAATCCATCGTATGGGTAAAAATAATTTTCTCTTTCGAGAAATCCATCCCGAACCATCTTTCCAAAATCCGACATTTTTAAAGGTGACGATTTATCCGACATAACATGGTTCTTCCTGAGTTATGCATAGTTGATCAAGTTATGCATAATTGAGGACCAAAGGATGACATGTCTCTACTCGTCAAAATGTTCCTTTTTCATACGCTACAAGCGTAAGTTATTTCCTCGATAAATTTTTTTTAGAATAAAATAAAAAAATATGATTTTTTGAAAAGAAAGAAAAGAAGATAGCGTCATTCCATCTTCCATTCTTATTATTTAAAAGGAATTTGTATATATATATATATATATATATTGAAAAGAAAATTCATTTGACACCATAGGGTCAGTTTATGAAATTTGAAACACGTTTTCCATTATTTACACAAATAGTTTATACAACAAAATCGGTACAGTTCGCGCAACGACATTTGTCCAACACACAAATTTGTTATTGCGATCCACAGTTGCAAAACCATTAGTCTACTAAACAACATTTAACATAGTTTGGTCAACGGGTCTCAACAAGTATCCAAAACAATACCTAATTATGGATTATGCAAGCAAGCAACATACACATGTGAAAGATTCGCCAATTGAAGCCACCCAACACTCGGGGTCAAATCAATCTCATACAAGCCGAGTGTCTCGGGGGTAACCACGACCTCCAAGCTTCACTCATAGTACAACATGCACAATGACACCTCCTCATAACTCATAACCGAGAACAATTACAACAATCGTAATAACAACGCCGAAAATAACATACATACAAACCAATTTTCCCCAAAAAGGGATACATCATTGGCTTTCAAATCCAGTACATCCAACCGTAACGGTTCTAAGTTTCCAATACATAAACTACATATACATGAACTCTCCTAGAGTTCTAAATCAAAAGTAATAGCTAAAGAGTGCACAATCACCACGCCAGTGATAAGATAAAACTCTGAGGCAACAATAACCTCAATCCAATAAACCTAAATCTTGAAATCCTCCTACTTACTAGTCCGTGGACGATAAAAGTATGAGGTTTTCGTCTACGAAAATAATTTCGAGTCTAATTTCCATAAACATAGAGCCCACTGCCCAGAAAGTTTTGGATTCAAGGTGAAATTACCATTTTACCCCAATTTATCAAAATCGCCATTTCCAAAATTTTGTCGCTCCACTAAACTGGGTGTATCTCCTAAACTGTGCGTCCGCAAAAGCCGAAACGACCGCTCAAATATAAGTTTGTTCAATATCTAGAACTTACAGTTTTATATATTTAGGTGTTATGTAAGTTTTTGAACTTATTACTCATTCAAATTATGGTCTCAAATTTTGACTAGTTTTGCCATTTCGGCGATATCTCATTCGTTGGGCGGCGATATGACTCCATACGAATTCTCACATATACCTAAGAGGTTTCTCTACCTCCTAGTTTGATTTCCCAGGTCTTCATAGACCAAAAATATTTTGATAACATATCCAACAAGCTGCTATCCCAAAGCAGTCCCCAAAAAAATTTTGACAAATTTTTGTAGTTTACGAAAATGAGCGTAATTTGAAATTTATTGATGCTTTTGATGTACAACCAATTGGAGGTGATAGCCCTAAGAGCCTTCTACATGTACCTAAATTTCCAGTTGAAAAGTTATTACAAAAATATGTAGTTATACTCCTTTTCCCAACGGTATACCAGATTTGACTAGTTTTAGAAAAACGACGATATCTCACTCATCCGGAAGAGTTAAAATTCTATCCAACTCACCACATGTGCCTTAAACATGTACCAACATCTCAATTTGCTTTCCTAGGTGCCGTAAGACCAAAAATAATTCACAATCAACCCCACAACCTGCTGGTTACAAACTGCCGTAAAATCCATTTCAAAACCCAACCAAACACCATTTTAATTTCTCCAAACGCCAATACAAAGCCATACCCAATGACTTAACACTCTTTTAAACATAAAAACTCATAGATTTTCAGAATCAAACATTTTATGACTTACTAAGTAGAGGTCGATATGAGAGCATCGGAACACAACGGCAACTTTATTCGAAAATTCCACATAAGGCACATAAGGGATCGGGAACGATGCGCGCGCGAATATCGCACAACGGTGAACGACTCGTAATTTTTTTTGAAAATAGTTATAGTCTAGGCGTTGAAAAAGACCTACTTCGCTATAACCAGTGCTCTGGATACCATTTTGTAACACCCCCAATATACGATACGCAACTGAATACAACATTTGGGGTGCTACATCACGATACAATCACACGAGTCAGAACAAACAACTATAAAAGAGATGTTTGTTAAATAAATTTCATTTATTTCGTTTGAAAAGAATCAGAGTACAAAGGTCCCAAAATATTCGTAGAAAATTTATTTCTGCAAGTCACATCACGACTTCATGTCTAAAATATTTCTTATTTATTGACGCAAGTTCACCGAGTCACCGTCTTTGATATCCGCGTTCCGTCCCATCCAAGCCATCTTCAATACCTAAACCTAGGATACATGCTTAAAAACGTCAACAAAACGTTGAGTGAATTCATAGAGTTTACACATAACAATTTGAACGCATATTTGGTTCCACAAAACAACCACAACATTGCTCATATGGCAAGTTACATAATGATTTCCAACTAAATGAGCTCGTGTACCGAAACTTAACACGTTCATCTTGTAGGATAAAATAATGACTCGGAAGTATGCCACTTCCCCTAATACTAACCACAAAATGTCCGTTACAGGGTGCTCACCAACGGATTCAAACCCCGGGTAGGGTTGTCAAACCCAATAGATCTATTTAATGCATAAAGCGAGGCTATGAACCCATCATGATCTAAGCTGAAGATCAAAATAACCGTAACAATCTAAAGATGTCTCAACACGAACTCAACCACGACCTATAGTTTTATGTCGCCCGATTATTATACCGTAAGCTACCACGGATCCACACACCAGACAGGGTTGTTAGGCCAAAACACGAATCTATTCCATTGCATTAGCGTTTAAACCATCATAGGTAATTGCGGTCCATGGTAAGGATAAGGGCCACAACTACCACTCAAGCAACGTTTCACATAATAAAAAATTACATGTGTTTCGTATTTCTAAAACAAGCATGTATCTCTACCTCGCGGTTTTTATAAACATAAAATTTTTTAAATGCGAGGCTATGAACTCACCTTGATCGAAGCCGAAGATTAAACAACCGAAACAATCACGAACTACTCGACGAAACTGTGACATATAATTTACGTCGTTCAATTATTATATCGTAAGATATGATTGGATAGTGCGCGCATCGCAACTATCAAAATAGTATAAATATACATACACATGTGATGAGAAATCCACTTGCGCGTCCTAAATCCTAAACTCCACTTAAGAGGTTAGAGAATTTCTTCATTTTATTTTATACGTCACTAAATCGTAAACTTTCTATTTTAGGAAACTTTCTAGTTTTAGAAAGTCATTTTTTTGATAAGTTACCTTTTTAATAAGTATCGTCTTCTAATTAAACTTATAATAATATTTATTTATCTCGTAGAACTTTCGACATTCAATTTGTTGTTAATTTCTAGTGACGGTGTCACACTTCGAATATTACGAAAAGTTATTATTTTAGACTTTCTATTTTTAGAATCGACCAACGGTCCCAAAAATAATTACTTGCAACAGTATATCAATCGATATTATTTTATTAATCGAAATCACCTTCATAACGCGTTAACGTTTATTAAAGTCTCCGTTGACTTTTATGTTGACTTTTTATATAATATATTTATTTTCTAAATCTGACCCGACCCAAAACGACCCTTTATATCTCATTTTCACGACTCGGGTTCTAAAGAGATTTTATACGAAATGACGTTTCGGACAACTTTTTAGTTTTAACCGAGACCTTAAACTTGATAGAAAATGACAAAAATGCCCCTGCAAGATTCTGCTGGAACTTAATATTTATTTTGTAAAACGCAGAAATTGACTTTCGGTTTTGACCCGTTATTACTCGATTTTAAAATTAGCAAGCCTCGCGGCAAAGTAAAACGTCCCATTCCGAACCAACTTTCGTTTGGTGTTTCGCGGTAAGCCGAATCGGACCCGAAAAGTGCTCAAACTATTAAATTAAAATTCTGTCAGATTTTATATAGAGTAAACTGCAAAAATCATCCCTGTAGTTTGTAGTTTGTGACACTAATCATCCTTAGCCAATACTATTGGCACTAATCATCCCTAAGTGGTCAAATGTCTGGCAAAAATCATCCTTGTTGGGGATGATTTTTACAAAAAAGTTTAACAAAAAGTTTTGCAAAATTCATCCCTCTAGGGATGATTTTGGCCGAACATTTCACCACTCAGGGATGATTAGTGCCAATAGTATCGGCTATGGATGATTGATGCCACAAACTACAAACCACAAGGATGATTTTTGCAATTTACTCTTTAATATATATTAAATAGTAACTTATTTTTCTACTTGAAGTGTATATTTCGATTTCGCTCCAGTTTCTTCGTTATTGAGAGTTAGAAGTCTCATTTTATATCAAAACGTCCGCAAAAATATACTCTAGACTTTTCAAAATCTCGAACCCCGAATCACAAGTTCAGTTTTCTGATTTAAACTACCCGATACAAAAAGTGTCAAAATCCGTTTTTGACACAAAAACTCATTAAAATACATCTAATATGACCTAAGTATTTTATCATCCCTCATTTTCATAATCAAAAGACATTATTATACTAAACGCTGCAAGTTTTAATGGATTTCATCACATATAATTGAATCGATAAAATAAACGAAACAATCAAAATAAACATAAAAAGAGTGCTCACGATGCTATATGGAGCAAGGTCGGAAAATAAAATGCACTCGTCGCGTCCCCTTGAGTCCTAACCGTCGGCTCACAACCAACCAGAAGCCAAACAAATCAAAACTCGAACCCATCCCTTTAGTGACTAAGTTGGGTGTCTAGCATTCAGTGACTAAGTTGGACTTTAAACCCATCCCTTCAGCAGACCTTAAAACCAAGTCTCTAGCCAAACTATAATAACCCATAATTTTCATCAATGTAATTATCCATCTATTAAATTAGATGCAATTTTCATCAATGTAATATTCACTTATTAAATTAAGTACAACCATTTTCACGGAAATATTTTTGCTTTATTCCACCTATTATGCAACGTAACTTGCATAACAAAGTTAATACGAGTCAGAAACCTACCAATGTCATTTCATAACGTTTTACGCAATATGAAAGTCATTATATGTCAAGCATATGTTTTAATATCCATTTCTACATTACGTTATTTATTTAACGTACTATCCATAATGTTTATTATATAATGAATTTATACGTTAACGTTTATATCAAAACCCTAATTTCATGTTCAAACAAGTGTACAAATGTCTAAAGCAAATGTACAAGTTATTTTTGAATGTCTATTCCCTCCTAAACCTTAGTACAACCTTCTAAAGCCCAATGTACTCAAGTTAAACATGCATAGAATTCAAACTAGGTCATTTTCCCTCCTAAATCATGTTTTTTTACTTTCTTACCCACTACTTTAAAAATACAAGTTACAAAAACTTAAAGAAACAACTTCTAAACCAAGAAACTAAACCCTAAATCATTCTAAAACCCTAAACAAAACCCTAATTCTAACCTAAACCTAGACGAAAACCCTAAACACCTAAAACTAGTTCTAACCTAAAAACCAAGCACCTCAAGCACCTCAAGTAGCTCCATGACCTCACCACCACCTTCACCCTCACGTCACCAAGCAGCCACCCAAGCACCACCATCATCCACCTTGGCCACCAAGTTATATACATGCCTCCTCACCACCTTAGGAAGCCACACCCTTTTCTCCTTCTTTCATCATTCAAGGCTACCTTTCTAGCTTGTAATACTCACCATCTAGCTGCCCTTAGTCACCCCCTACAACCCTTGGCTACCACACCAAGTTTACTTGGTCACCATGGGTGGTTGGTGCCCTATAAATAGCTGAACAAAGCACACCCTTTCATTTCATCCTCACAACTCAGTTCCACCTTAAATCTAAGTCCAAGCCCAAGCCCTAGCAGAAGTAGAAGAAAGTACAAAGCCCTTAGAAGCTAAGAACAAAGAAGAAGAAGCCTTGAAACCCATTTCCTAGGTGTACGAACCCAAACCCTAATTTCGACCCATTTTTAAGTTGTAAGTCGTTCCACTTTTTCTATAAGCTCTTGTAGGTCCTTGTGTTGGATTATTTAGCCTTTGTAAGACAATAGCATAACTTGATAAAAATCCAAAATCAAAAATATGTGGGAGACACTGACTTATGAATATATTAGTGTTAATGCGGAATCTTAACACAAGTATTAAGAAGAATATAATACTAACTTTGCTATTGATTTCTATTAGAATACTATTTCAATCTCATACTAAACATTGTGCCGTAGGGTTCCTTTTATACACCAAGGAAACCCTAATGGGCTTTACAAAACGTTTTTTTATCGTGATTAAAGGATAATACATATCCTTTCTAAGATATCTCCTAAAATATCTCTAAGATAACTATTACTATTCTGTTACATAAACAGACTTAACTAAATACGACCAGTACTAACTATAGTACTGCCACTCTACCAGTACTAACTATAGTACTGCCAGACTTAACTTAGTACTGCCAGACTTAACTTAGTACTGCCAGAACTAACTAATACTACCAGACTTAACTGTTATACTACCAGTATTAAGTCTTTTACAATATATTTCCCAACAATCCTCCCCTAACTTGATCTTCACTTGTGAACTTCAAGTTTTCTCTTCAAGTTATCTCAATTTGAGCTTCCCTGGGGCTGTTGTAATTAAAACTCTATTGAAATACTTCTTGAGTGCATTCTTCAAATCTCTCTTTTTGATCTATTTGCGCAGCAACTATTCTTCAAAGCTTTTCAGCAACCACTTCATATTAGCAACATTGACTATATGTAATAATCAATAGTTTCGAGGACTATTTCTCATTCACTTCAAGGTGTGTTAAACTCCTTGGTGAGAGGTGAATCATTGAAACTTTAAATGGATTTGATGTCTCTTTATCAGTTAGCCATTTACTCTAGAGTAGTCAATCCTTTGGCCACCAGAAAGGTGCATGTCCATGGTCGACTGAAAACCATTTCAAATCTCAGTACATGAAACTTGTGAGTGAATCACAATATGGTTTTGGCAAACCATTTAGCCATAAACGGATTTGATATGCCTTTAACTGTAGCCGTTTGTCAGGCTAATCAATCATTTGGCATCTAGGAAAGGTCATTCCATGGTGGATGATACCATGTCAAACTCTTTTGTACATGAAACTTGGTTGAGTTGATGTTCAATCCACTTTTTCGTAAAGTGTCAACCATTCTAATTGGATTTGCAATTTGTCGTTTACAATAAGTCATAAATTTTCGTTAGCCAACTCTTTCTAACCAGATATGGTGAGTAATAACCATACAATTTTTTCACAAATTGTTCAACCGTTAACGGTTTGAGAAGTCTTTACCAAGGCCGTTATGCTCCTGGACTAGCCAGTCCTTATGTTCTGTTTAGACATGGTTTGGACTGATAAAAACCATTGTTGTGTAGTGCATGCACCTCACCAGTGTTGTTCTCATCATCTCCATTCTAGATATCTAACGCATCAATCTTCATTACTTCCTAATGCCAGCTTGCTTCTCCATCTATTTCAAAAGTTTGTAGCAATCCTCATCTGGTTTTCCTCCCTGAGTTTCTTGTCCACATTGCTTTGCACACTTTAGCAGAAAAGGATACTTTTTCTCTATTAGCATTTTTATTCCACAGACTATAAGTTCATATCCAGTATACTCTGCAAGCATCCATATTATCTTTTAACAATATTAATCTTGTTGACCTGGCCAAACTCCAAATTGAATTTGATACTAAGGGGTTTCTGTCAAAACATTGTTCTTCAAGTATTCCCAAAGTACTTTTTCAAATTCATCCTCTGGCTCATTCATACCATGTTTTCTCATCACAATCCTGTATAGCTTTGTAAGATCATCTCTTGATATGTCAGTCAGCATTGCTCCAAAGCTTATGTATACCTTATCAGTTCCATTCTCCCTTACAATCTGGTATACACCTTTCCTTCCTTGCTTAATGATGCTTGGTAATTTGCCTATACTGGGTGATTTTATAGCTTACAGGAATAGGTATTAATAGGATTTTTTGTTAGTATCTGAAGTAGAATCATCTTTTCACTAGCGTTCATCTGAATCTTCAGAATCATCCTTATCAAGGTCTGTATGTAATCCTTTCCTTGCTATCTATTTTCTCCTCTTTCTAGTCTTCTTGGTTGGCTTATCATATTTGTCTTCTTCAACCTTCTCCTCTGTTGGTTGAGTACTTTCATCATCAAACTTTAGCTTCTTTGCAGTTTTAGTTTGGAGCTCTTCACCAAATCCCTTTAAAGTTTCCTTTGTTGCTTCAAAGTTCATAGGGACATAGGTATCCAATTGCTTAACCAAAATTTCAAATTCTGCTTTTACTTCTTCAAAATTCAACTTCTTCAACTGAGTCAACTTCCATGTCCCTTGATTCTTTAGAAAGTTTGACATATAGTTCATGAGCTGTGTTTGAGTCATGGGCTTATTCCGTTTTGTTCTAGTTCTTTCCTCTACAAAGTGTTTTCTTCTTTGATTTACCAACTCTACCATCCTTTTTGCATAATCTTTAACAGTAAGATCCTTTCCAAGCACACTCTCCTTCAATTCTGCATTTGCTTCAAGCTTTGCTCTGATAGTGTCCCAATCTTCTTTAGTATACGATTGAGCTTCAAACTGAACTTGAGCCTTCCTTTTCTTTTGTTCCTCTGTTAATTCTTGCTCTTCAGCCATCCTTTGAGCTAGAAGTGAATCCAAATGAACTTGTTTGGCCACTTCTTCCTTTTCCAAAGCTTTTTCTAATGCATCTAACCTGATAGCTTCAGTAAGTCCTGCTTCTTCTTGAAGAATTTGTTCTTTTGTCCTTTTAGAAGCTTGAGTCTCTTCTTCTTTTTTCATAGGAGCCTTTCCTTCTCTTCTACCTCTGTCTGGAGAAGGTACTGAGACTCTTATGCTATCAGTAGTAACTGGATTACTACTAGTATTAACATCCAATCTGCCAGCATTAATTTCTTCAATACCAGCACTAACTTTAGTGCCACCAGTATTAACTTCTTCAAAAGCAGACTTAACCTCTTCAAAGTCCAAACCAGTACCAGCAGATTCTTTTGAACTCTTCCTTCTCTTATATCTCTTTCCTTTATCAACTGACTTGATCTTTTTAACTTTTGTTAAGATTGCAGCAGCTTCTAAAGTTGTAGGGCTTATGTCTTCAACTTGTTCCTCCTCTGAAGCATTGACAGTCTTTGAGGGAGTCTTTGAGGGAGTAACAAGCTCTTGTACCAAAGAAACTAGAGGATATAAATCATGAGTCTTCCTCCCCTGAGCCTTTGTTTCTTCCTCCTTAAAATCAGACAAAAGAACCCTCTTGGTCTTTCTCTTCAAAGCAACTTCCAAAGACTTTACTCTTTCTACCAAAGTAAGGATAGCCTTCCCAAAGGTCTGTTTGGTTTCCTTGAGCTGCTTCTCTAAGTCATTAATTCGTGCCATTAACTGGGAAGTAGTAGCTTCTTGGCTAGGTGTAGGTGGTTGTTGGTGAGTTGATGGTTGTTCAAAGGTATGCTCCAGTGGTTCATGTGCAGGTGAAGGTGTAGGTGAAGGGTATGCATTGGTAGTTTCAGCAATAGGTGTAGGTGGTACAGGTTAAGAAAAAGGTAGAATAGTTGTGGCTTCAGATGGTATAGGTTGTGTTGAGGTGTGTTGATGGTTCACACTTGATGATGGTTGATGGTTGAGTGTCGATGGTCTTCTATTTTGTCCTGACTTGGATTAGCTATAGACAACTGAGCAGGCAACAAAAGGGTCTTGGTACCCTCTTATACCCCTTTTCATTTTTCCAAAAATCTTTTTGTCAAGTCACAGTCAGATAAGGGTGTTTGTTTTCAGTTTGTATATTCCAATAATCATTTGTAGAAAACGACAAGATACATAAAATACTTTGTTTTGCCCTTTTAAGTTTGCCACCATACGCCATCAATAAATTTGTTTTGAAAAATTAGAAACTTCTGCCAGTGAAAGACAAATCTAAGGTAGTAGCAATATTTCTACCAAATTGATCCCATCCACCACTTTTAGAGCTTATACAATGTAAAATATGGTGGACTAAGAATCTCCATTGGGGGTGTGGAAAAAGCTTTTCCAAAAGGTAAAAGATCCATTAGTATGATTCACATATTGACCCTTCCCTCAAAATCTCATTGTTTGGCAACATGGTTATTTGTAGCATCTGCTTATTGAAGCTTTTTTAATAGTTGCCTCAGTGATTGTTTACACAATAGTATCTATAGGTTGCGTCTAATTCTAGGAGTCCCAATCAGCAAAGAGTGTTTGGCAGTAAGCTGTCATGCCAAAACTGTTCGAATAGGGTATCATTAGATAGTAGGTCTTACTAGTTAAAGATACCTGAGGTTGGAAAACTCTTATAAAATCCATTATCTCTGAAAAACCTGCAGTTTCATCAGGATTGCGCAAAAACACCATACTTGATTATGTTTGTTTCTCCGCTGTATTTTAATTGAGCCATGATTCGAAGTAAGCAATAAAGGTAGTTGATGCTGACTAAAAAATTTACTAGGTTTAGTTACGAGTGAGGTTGTAGATGCTGGTAACAAGAAAATTGAATATATTCTTTGTAAAGATAAAGAAGATTTTTACTTTGCGAAGAGGAGATAGCAATAAAAAGATAATTATGAAAGAGAAATCAAACTTTATCTATGTATAGCTTCTCTGTTAACGACAATAGCGCTGTAAAAATCTGTAACGGTAACATTTAAGTAGTGTTTAAACAACAAAAAATGATTTTCCCGCAACCAACACTAACAATAACCTACCAGAATTAAAATTTACACTACCAGACTTAACTTTGGTCAACCAGAATTAATTATGTTACAACTTGAATTAACTCTTTTCAACCAGAATTAAGTATTTACTGAAGACTTACAAAACAAAGACCTTATCACACCTTCCTTACATCTGCAAACCATGCTATTCCTGCAAGAATTAGTCTAAAACAAAGAAAAACATGCTGCAGGAGTTTGTATAATACCAGAATTAACGTAAACTAACAACCTGAATTAATACTATGAACTACCAGAATTAATACTACTTAAGCCAGAATTTAGTTAAACTAACTACATGAAGTTATACAACTATACAAACTAAGCAATCTCTTATATGTAGGCTATGGGTTTATCATACCAATTACTACCAGCTAAGTAATTAAAACGTGGTCCATCAAAAGGTCTTGGTCAATAGGTCAGCCACAATTTAGTCTCCACACTAATGAGATTCTTCTCTATAACTATCTCTTATAATGTGGTGGGCGTATCTCGAATGTCCCTTGTCTTTGGGATTGATGCACAATGGTTCTTTACATGCAAACTTGTGCTTTTCATTATCAATGGTGGATTTTGGTATTCATGAAGATTGAAAACCATAGGTCTAGCAGTTGGATTTTGACCCCACAATACTTTGTACACAGTGCAATTTGCAGAAGCTGAATATTCAAGCTTCAGTTGTAGAAGTAGCCCCCCACCCCCCACTATGGTCTGTTTCTTGCATTGCCAAGTGATAAGTCTGTTGTCCAAGAAATGACAACACCTGTTTGTGGATTTTACTGTTCGAAGGTTTGGACCCACCATAATCACTTATGCAGAGAAAGCTTCTAGGTTTCAAAAAGGTGATTTCATAGGTAAACATAAGCCTAAAATTGGGTTTGCCCTTAAGGTACTTAAAGATTCTCTTCACAACATTGAGATGTGAAGTCTTAGATGACATGAAAACAAGTCAATCACATACTGCAAACTTATATATCAGGCCTAGAGGCAGTTTATATTCATGAGGGAACTATCATGGATCTGTATAAGTGTAATTCACATCAATAGCTTCCTATCTTTTGTCAATGCCACTTTGGTCTCTCCATGGGGGTTTTTTATTGCAGTTTTCATACCTTACAAGATCAAATTTCTTGAGTATTTCAGCTACTTACTTGCCTGACGAGGATGAGATTCCTTTTGTGTTCTGTTTGACTTGTAATCCTAAAAAAAATGTGAGTTCACCCATAGAACTCATCTAAAATATGCTTTGCATCAAGGCTTCAAACTCATCACACAAGACTTTTTGGTAGATCCAAAATGATATCATCAACATACACTTGTACCAGATGATATCTTCTTATCCCTTTTAATAAATAAAGTCTTGTCAATCGTACCCCTCTTGTATCCATGCTTCTCTAGGAATGTTGATAGAGTAGCATACCAAGCTCTAGGAGCTTGATGCAGTCCATATAAAGCTTTGACCACCTTATAAACCTTCTTAGGGTGATCAGGATCAACAAAGCCAGGAGGTTGTGAGACATAAACCTCTTCATCTATAGTGCCATATAGAAAGGCACTTTTACATCCATTTGGTATACTATGAACCCCATAAATGAGGCAAAGGCTAAAAAATAAACCTGATAGTTTATTCTTGCCACATGGAGCAAAAACCTCATTCATAAGTCAATTACCTTCTTCCTGGCATGAACCTTTGGGCTCCAATCTTGACATTTTTTATGACAACTACTCACTATTTTCATTCTTTTTATTTCTGTAGTTAGACTCCCATTTTGTACAATTACCTTCATTCTCCATGGAGGTAGATCTACATGAACCATCTTATGTTGCAGCTTATCTGTAACAACTTATGCTCACAGATTTAAACTAACAACTCACAAACCTATAGAAAACTTGATTTAATCCAACTAAAACCTTAAAACAAGATCTATAACAAAAATATGAAAGATTAAAACCAACCAAAGTGGTAAGAACCACTACCAGTACTAACTTGTGGTTAATACTGGTTATGATCCAAACACCTCTTTAGAAAATCTAACCTCATATTTAGCTTAAGATGTTGAGAATTAAGGCTTAACATTCAAATTCCAGATATCAACAAGCTTATAATAGACCTAATGAACTAATTTTAATAACCAAATAAGCAGAAATTATAAGCTATAAGCTAATGCTACTATTTTTGATATTTTTAACTGTTTTATAACAATAACTTGCAGATTAAGATCTAAGCTAACAATTATACTAAATAAGCATTAAACAACTCTAATAAGCAGCATTAAGCAAAACTAAATAGTAATAAGCAGATATTAAGCACTTATAAGCTAAAATGAATAGATTAACTAGATATAAATTGACAGATGTAGTATATTGGATATCATAACACAAGCAAGAATGATTGGGTTGGCAAGTTATCTAGAGAGAGAAAGTGAAGTATTTCTAGTGAGAGAAAAACCAAATGAAAGCTTTGTGATAAAATGAACAACCAACCCCTTCCCATGGCTGGAAAGGGGTTTATATACATGAGTGTTTATGCCCCAATAGGCTTGAGTATGGGCTTACAAGTGGGCTAAAGGCCCTGCCCAATACTATTAGTCATACGCTTACAATTAGACAACGAGCTATGCTATTCTAGATTATACACGGGGTAACCGAGTCTTTTTCATAATCCTAACAACTCCCCCTAAGGGAGGTCACCCCATAAAATGCATTATGAATTCTAGCATTCTACTTCATTGACCTTCTGTCTGTAGCTCGAAGTCTTTGATTCTTCAATCTTTGATGTCCTTGTACATTATGTAGTGAACTTTAGAGTATTTGTCCCTTAGGCTTGGCGATCTTTGAGCTTTCTATGAGTTTAACCTCCATCTTAAATCTCTTGATCATCCTTGTTGGGTAGCATTACCTTCATGTGACGTTGTGACTTTCGGACCGACATGCTCACACTTTTCTTGATCATGACATTACTTATCAGAGTAGCGGAAGCTGTGTTATAGGTCTTTTGGTTGTCATGGTGTCTTTGATTGAACACATTAAGTGTGAGCATGGGGCTGTGAATTGACTCCACTAGAACGAGGTATCTCCATTTCCACCATAACTTGATCCTGTAATAAAACCCTATCAATAAAAGTGTTACTAAATTTGGCTTTGTCATTCGCCCGAGTCTGGTTGGATTAACCTCCGGATCCGTGAGGACCGACCTGTGATCAGGTAGATTCATCTTAAGAAGAATCTCCTTGACAGGATTTCCAGTATAAGTATCAGATCATCTGATGTGTAACCATCAAAATCTCCATACTTGCCTGTTCTCTGTATCAGAACGTCTCAAAGCAGACAGCACGATAAGAGTGAATCGGTTAGTTACTATCTTACCGATTAAAGAGAAAACTTGATTTGAAAATCAATCGACGTGTCGTTTGAGAAAGTATTTTGTGACACATCGAGAGTGTTTGATAGCATAAAATCAAATTTCATTAGAAACTCATTTGTTTTGAAAGAAGTTCACAATCGATGTGCTAGAAAATCAGTTGTTGAGCACATCGAGAGGTTTTCCAAAATGATTCGTCAATTCACAACCTGGAACAAGTTTGATTCACAAAGAATCGCACCATCGTTGCTTTCCATTTGTCACAAGTTTAATCCATAGTGGATCTCACATGTCACCTACCAAGAGCTTGTTTGATGTTGGCTCTAGAAGGATTTCCATCTTCATTGTGAGTACTTTCGTATCACTCGGATGTTCTGGCAATACCACAAGGATAATGCGAAGGACTCTTAAAATCTTTACTTGTTGTCACAGTGTGTGAGAAACAAGCTCAATATGGATAAGTGTCCTAACGAGACTTTTGGATGACTCAAGGCTCTAGACGCCATAGTGCATTTTTGTTTTAGTGGTCGAGCTGAGCCGAACTGCCACCTTTTCAATAATCGCTAACTCGGAGTGAGAAAGACGATAAAATTGTTATTGATCTCCGTGAGAAAATGAAACAAAGAAACCATTGAGGATCTTTGATAGCTAGGGAGGGTTGTGCATCGTATCATATGGTCCATGATACTTGTCTTCAATGTTAGCAATCAACTAGTATTCCTGCAGCCATATGTATTGACCCGTGTCTGCCTAATGTTCAAGGAGGGATGCTTTCTTTTCCCCTTTATCTTAACATTTATTTTTCATTCTTCAACCCCTTCAGTGCTTACCGAGACTTCATTACTAGTACCTTGTTAGGTTTATTCCAGTACTAGCTCTATCTCAGTCCGCACTATTCCTTTATTCTCACATAACTCCTTTTGTAATCATAACCTAAGAGACTTCTACACTGAACTATAGAGTTTTTCCCTGTAGATCCCTCCGGTTCTGGCAGGACGTGGGAGCGAGTACCTAACCTACCATCCTTATAACTCGGATAAGTTGATTACCAGGGTCGTTCGCAGTATTTCCAACTGATAGACCATCATCATACCATGTCGCTCCCCTTAATAAGTGCAACGTGATATTCGAAATGTATTAACACCATATGGAGGACCTACACTTGAGTTTAAAAGATCACATTTTATATCAGAATTTTCATAATTAACAATCACATTTTATCACCCCCGATCCAAAAAAAAAACCTTCAAATCCGTTTGAGATTTTGGTCTCATTGATTTAAGTATAGGAAAATTTGGTGAAATGTATCATGTTATATAAGCCGATAAAGAAACAGATAGTTACTTAATATACAAGCCTAAGTTACAGTTTTAGTTACTACATAATAATGTACATATTACAACAACATATAAGATATACTACCCCTCATTCGGTTCTCTTCAGTAACCGGTAGTCGCCTTCTCGAATCCGTCCACCAATAAAGCTCTCTAGATTCCGGAAGATACGTCATGTCTTTAGCCGTTTCTGGATTGCGAACATGAACTCCTTGCTTCTGACAACGTCTTTACTGCGACTAAAATCTTGTAAAATTCATCCATGGATGTGTCTTTTTTGACTCTGAACTTCTTTGACTCGGTAGTCCAACACTTCATCGATCTATTGTAGAGTACCATCACTGAACTTGTGGATCTCATTGAACCTCATAATCATCTGCACCCCGTATCTGTCTCTAAATGTAACTGCCCTTGGAGAGTCCTAATGACTTGTGTATCATGCTTGAACTCAAAATCTGGGGCATGCCCATCGAGGTAATGTGTGAGGTTTAACTGCGTCTGGTAACTCTCAATCCCTAGCTGAAAGTCTTCTACGCGTGCGGATAACCAAGTTTCTTGTCCAGAGGTTGATCGCAGTAGTGAGAACCTTTTTGTCATCGGGAGAAAGCATGATCAAGTAGACCTTGAAAGATTAACAAGTAAAGAATCTTCAAAGTTACTAGGGTACATATATTTGAAATCCCTTTCCGTGATGACATATTCTTTGAGATCAGCTCGACGAAGGATGATCTTCTTCATGTAATTGTACCCATACATTGAGAAGACTTCGATTCGGACGACACTTAAGATACGCATGTGAGTTCGGACGGCTCTGCGGTCTCCTTCAGAAGAGAATCTGTCAATGTAGAATCGTTGTCTTTGGAACCACCAGTGAGAGATTCCATACATCGCAGCGATGTCATACTTGCACTCCTCTTCAATCCAGAACTGATCAGGTACCAGTTGCTCTAAGCCCCATCGGATAGAAAGACCGCCCTTTATCTTTGGAGATAAACAAGGCTGGTCTGCCAATCTTGCGACCGTATCGAAGATACTCCAGATCTTTATTGAAGAAGAAGTCAGATTGGATGGTAATATGACCTGGTTCACCACCAAGTGGAAGTGGCTTGCTAACATTGTACTGTAGAATTGCATCATCCACTTTATCAGTGAGAAGCTTGTGGCATTCTTCCATCTGGAACTGGAGATGAACTACATCGGGATGAAGGCTTTGACAATTATCATATGCAGGCCTCCAGGTCTTTAGGATGAAGTTTAGAAATTCGTTTGTCGTTTACATACCAATCCATAAATGTCGCGATATCACCGGTCTGACAAGTAATGATTTTCTCTGGTGAGAGATATTATTCTTTAGAGCAGAGGCCTATTGTAAGTTGGTACGGCAACTCATATAACTGGTAGGTCAGGCAGGTTCTGGAGAAGCAGGTCGATCTTCAGTAAGAAGTTTCCACCACTCTCCTCAAGTTGGGGGCTGTTATAATATGATCACGTCCTACTTCTTCACCACTAGAATAGCTTGTTCATCTGCATGGAGTCAACATCCATATAAAGTAACATGCTAAGAATCATTGTAATTGAAAAGGTTAAATTCCAGAGTCAGTCATTGTCCAGCAGGGCCAGAGTATTCAGCTGAAGCAGCAGTCTTTGAGGAACTAGGGCCCGCAATGCTTGTTGACTGACCTTCCTTGAATGAAGTGATAGAAGGACGGAGGTGTGCGGAGGGGAGGCTTGAGCAAATCCAGTGACAGACGAGGTGGGAGGAATAGGTTCAGCTTCAGACATCTTTTAGGAGTTTTGAAAGATTTCGAATGATTAAAAGTTCTTCTTGATCAGAGTCTCTACACAAGCTCTGATACCACTTGTAGGATCGTTATTCCTTAATGAAACACTGATATACTGTCAACTATGCGGAATCTAGTTGGCAGTACTAAGAAGAACACACAAAGATTAATCAAACGATTTGTATTATAAACCTTTTGAATCTGCCTAAATTGCAGATCCCTAATACAATACTAATAATTCTTCTATCTCTTAACTCGTGTTTTTCTATATCTGCTAATACCTTCCTAGAGATCCTTTTATAAACATAAGGATAACCTCTAGTAGATGTACAGTCCTTGTATGACATAAACACTTAATCAATACTAATCATTAAACTAACTGTTACAAGATAATTACTAACATAACTGTTTAAATGATAATCCTTTAAGATTCCTTTATCCACAGGCAGTACTTCGATCTTTAACTGGCAGTACTTTGACTTTCTACTTAGCAGTACGTTGACCTTTTGCTTAGCAGTACGTTGACCTTTTGACTTGTATTTCCCAACAGTTGTGGTTGTGGTGGTTGGTAATGGTCAATGAACATTGGGAGAATCGGGTCTAGGCACAGGACCGATCACCGGTGACGTCATAGAAGGGATGACAGAGGTGTCTTGCTGAATAGTGACGGACACCATTGATTCAGCCTCAGCGTCTGCTGTCGTTTTCTCATTATTGGCTTCCGACGGTTTATCATCAATTAATTGATCGCCATAGCTGAAGTCCTTGGTTAGGTGTTGGAGAGAAGACAACGTCCCTGTAGAGCTGACAGGTTCTTCTAGAATCATCTGTTCATCAACTGACAGCTTGAGATTCTCTTGAACTTCAGGGTATGCAGTGGCTATGAATCCTTCATCCATATACTCAGGTTGTGGTTGACTAGAGGCATCAGTGATCTCAACATCCGAGTGTTTAAGGTTTGGTCCAGCGAGAACACTAGGAGTTGGTAAAGGTTGAGATTCAACAACTTCATCAGGGTTTGGTCCAGCCCGGCCTTCATCTAGTTTACCAGGGTCTGGTCCAGCCTGGCCTTCGTCTTGAGTCTTGCTTTTGATCACTAGAGGCGTGGCGTCATCAGAGTCCGTGTGACTACCCGATAAACCAAGCTCGGCATATAAGGACGTGGAGACTTCACGACCTGCTGTTTCAGTTGAAACGTGAGAACGTCTCTAAAATATGTATTGTTCAGCCGGGCTCTTCTTCTTTGAAGTTTGAAGGTTGAGGAGTACTTGGGCCGCTTGTTCCTCACCTACTTTCTCTTTCCCCTTTTCTGGCACCTCTGGTAGTGGTTGGAGTTTCCCAGTGTCAGTTTCCCTGAATACCACAGGAGGAAGAGGACCCCTTTGAGTTGGGTAAGCATCCGTTAGGCTCTCTTCTAGAACCTTTTGCAGTATCGCCTCCTTTGTGTCTTCAAGGCTGGGTTTAGCAGCAGGAACCCCTTCGTCAAAGAATTCATCTACCAACTACTTAGAACTCTTAACAGTTCTCTTCTTAACCACTTTCCCCGCCTTAGCACGTTTGGCTAGTGTGGGGCCTCAGACGATTCTGACACCGGCTTACGCTTCTTCTCCTGAGGTTTGGCCGGTGCAGGCTTAGGCTTCTTGGCTTTAGTTTTAGAAATGGTTGGTTGCTTGGTTGTAGTTTTAGAAAGGGTTGGTTGCTTGGTTGTAGTTTTAGAAACAGTTGGTTGCTTGGTTGGCTTTGGTTTTGCTTGTTTGGTAGGCTTA
>BQNB010104868.1:0-23723 GCA_026074375.1 Tanacetum coccineum
GGGAAATTTTTCGCTTTATTACATTACTTGCATTACCAATATCTCAATATGCAATGTAACTTGCATAACTAAAGTAGACGAGCTCACGCAACCTACCTATGCCATCTATATCTATGTTTATATCATATAAACATCCTAATATGTCAAGTCAATATCTTAATATCATTTTTACAAAGTACATTACTCATATAATGTACCATTTGCAACGTTATATCAAAACAGGCTTTAAACATTAAACGTTTACCTTTAAACCCTAACTATATGTAATGTATACATATAAAATCAATGCACAAGCAATCAAAGCATATGTACAAGTAATATAACATCTCATTTGAATATAAATTCCCTCCAAAATAAGGTACAAGTCTTTTAAAGCATAATGTACAAGTCATTAATGCACGATATCCAAAATAGCCGTTTTACCTCCGTTTTCCTAAAGAATTCCGTACAATCTATTAAGTACAAGTTACAAGCAATCAATGCACTACATTTACACTCCATATTCCTTCTCATTTCATAAAATTACATGAAATCAAACCAAGAAACCCTAAACCGAGCTAGTTTCTAATCCGTGACCCGTTTCTTTGTTTTTACCCATTCTAAACTTAAACCAATTATCAAATTCAGTTGTAAACACTAATATACAACTTTACAAACCATATTCCATCTTTATAACACCAATATACATGAAAATGAGCTAAAGAACCCTAACCCGTTCCATTTTGAACCCGCGACCTCTTTTGCTTGTTTCTACCCATTTTAAATTGAAACCAAGCAATCCAAGCACCTCAATGATGCACCTACTTCCTTCCCAAGCAGCTTACAAGGCTCTTTCTTCCATTTCTTGGCTTTAAATCAAGCCACATCACCTCTTTTCTCCTCCATTCAAGCCGCGGCAACAAACACCCCTTAGAAACCTTCCACCACCTCCATACTAGTTTCTAGCTTTTCTACATCACACCATAGCCTCTCCACTTCATCTCCTAGCTGCTACACATGTCCAACCCTTGGTCCCTAAGTTTTCTTGGCCCCTAAGTTCCATTCGAGCCCTATATAAAGGGCGTAAAACCCTTCCATTTCAAACCATCCCCCACAACTTCTCTTTTACACACAAATGGAGTTCTAATACTTCCATAACAGAATTATAAGATCAATAGAAGTCCCAAGACTAGAAGTGAAGCAAAGAAACCAAGAAAAGAAGCCCCGAAGTTGTTATTCTAGGCGTACGAAGCTAAAAGTCCCCATTTTGACCCATTTCCAAGCTATAAGCTCAAAACCATGTTCCATAAGCTCACATTCTATTTTCATACCCTTATAATGTTCATATAATCATGCTTAAGATATTGTTAAAAGCTTTGAACTCAAAAACATATGTATTTTACCTTTTTGATCCAAACCGAGCTCATGAAACCCTAATTTCATGTTTTAACTTAATCCATAAGCTAAACTTGTAGACTATTGTTATAATCTATTCTAATAAGCTTATATAACATTATAATAATCACTTTATCAAGTATTGAAGTAATTTGAATTAAAAACTTTTGCGTTTTTGTTTTAAAACCCTAATTCGACCCGTTTTGATTTCTAGCTTAACGAATCGTTATTTTAAACTTTTGTTACGTTAAAGCTTTATATTTTAGCTTATATTAATAAGCTATCACCTGAAAATATCATTTGGAATCTTAAAATAAGCTTGGATGGCGTTTTGGATTTGTTTTGCAAAAGTATTCCATGCAAGGGGTATATATCGTAACTTTCTGAAACTTATAACTAAAAGAGCTAAACATGTCATTTTATCAAAGTTATAACTATAGGGGTCTATTATGTCACTTTACAAAGTATAAGGTTTACTTTGTACATCTTTTAAACTAGAAGGACCAAACTTGTAAAAGTAAAAACTCCAAGGGTATATTTTGCCATTTTTCATTCTTAAGGGTCTAAAATGTAACATTTTGAAAAAAATAAAAAAAAGTATAGAAAATGTTCCAAAAACCTTATAAGACATACTTTAATTTTAAGCTTGAAGTGCTTCTCATTTTACTTATTAAGTAAAATATTAAAACCGTTTATATATAACTATTATATAATTCATCTTTCGATGTGCTTTTTACACAAGCAACAAAAAAAACACCAAATAAACAACACACCAATCCCACTATCCTAAAAAAATGTGTCTGAATCTATATCGTACCACAATACTAGGGAGCTTCATATTAAGAGGTTTCATCTTGGTATTACGTTCTGACTGAGTTATTGGGTTTACGATTTAAAGTGCCCTAGCTCCTCAAACGTTTACTGAATGACCTCTTAATTATGATGGCCCGAACGGTGATACAATACTCCATAATAATTCAATCAAAGATATACATTATAGTTTATAATGTAAAACATATTCAATCAAACTAAGACTCGACATATTATCCCAGGTTGCGTGACGAAGCTGCTTTCTTTCAATCGATATTCTAAACATTCCCGCCCGAGTAGATAACATCGTACAACCATACAGATATCTTTCACTTAATATACTTTGGCCATCAATCAGATTTCCCTATTCTGTTAAGGTGAGTTCATCGCCTCGCTTTTCAATCTCTTTAATATTTTTATAAACCCGCGAGGGGGATACATGCTTAAACTATGAATTTTGAATAACATGATTGTTTTACCATAAATGCAAGTGTTTTTTTCCAAATGTATGCTATCCAGATATATTATTGCCTAAGTAGCTTCCAGTGCCATTATTTCCATATCATGAACCATTAATTGCTTACGAGTGAGCGCGAATATTATGAATAGATCTATTGGGGGTGACGACTCCCGTTTGTATACCCATTCATAGGGTAGCCAAACACACTATATTTGACCTAATGGGTAACCTTGGCAAGTTACCTTTTCCACGGGGACATTTGTTCCTCAACCAATGTTACTACGGTGATTTTCCCTGTTAACGTATTGGTGTCATGAGCTTAGATGCAATAATAATGTTACCATTTTTTCATGATTATGTATAGTTGCAATTTATTACCTTATGATGACTTGCAATTCAACTCTTCTCTTATCATAATGTTGTTTTCCTATGATAATCTGTTCTCAATAATAATGCAATTCTTTATGGATATGTTGATTTCCATAATAATCACTGTTTTCCATAATATTTATGCTTGTGCAAATTGTACACTATAATTGTATTTCAAAAATATTACCATAATTTTATAAATTTCAACTCAACCATTATGTTGATCCTTTTTTTAGCATGATTATCTCAGATAATGAGCAACTTATGGCATGGAGTGGCATGGACTTGAAGATGGCTAAAACTTGTTATCATTCACATTTTATGTTTCTAGATTTTGGGACCTGCCTTTGTAAAACTCTGATTTTAATGAATGATAACATATCTTTTAAAAACGTCTCTTTTGAGTCGTTTTCTATGATTGTGATTGTTGTATTATGAAGTAATACCCCAGATTATCTTTCGCTGCTATATTGTAAAAAATGGGGGTGTTACAAAGTGGTATCAGAGCTCACGGTTATAGAGAACAAGGGTAAAACCTTAACTATAACTACTTTTCTTTTGCCATCAATATTCTCCGTGCCACTCCTTCTTCACCCAAGCAGTGTATGTAGAAATTTGCCTTACCAAATACTACGTTAACTTTATTAAATAGAGGTCTAGATTGATATTCATTTTTATTATGATGAGTCGCAAGCTTGTATATGAGAGGTGTTGTCCTATGGAACGTAAGTAGCTGTGTGGAAAGGAATGACAAATTATAATTATGGTGCGCAACATAATTATAAATGCATCACACACGTGAACTTGTAACCTTGATTAGCCTAACATGAAAATCAAGTTCGTGCTAAGTATTCCTATCTATTACCTAATCTCACTTTAACATTCATCTAAATCTCGAGACGAGATTTCTTTAAGGGGTGTAGACTATAACAACCCATTATTTTACAGTATTTCATCAATTTAATATCTACTTATTATATTAAGTATTACTTTTTCACGGGAATAAAATTTTGTTTCATTTTATTTCATTACGTAACATAATTTACATTTCTAAAGTAAACGAGTTCACGCAACGACCTATGCCTAATCTATCTATGTTTACATCAAGTAAATGTCCTAATATGTCAAGTCAAAAATCTAATATGCATTTGATCATATACGTTATTCATTTAACAAAGTTTTCATGACGATAATACCAAATAAGCTTAAACCGTTAACATTTATGCCTAAACCCTAATTTTGGGTAATGTAACTATCCAAGATGAATGTACAAGTGATCAAAGCTCAAGTACAAGTAATATAACATCTCATCTGAATATACTTTTCCTCCAAAATAAGGTACAAGTCCTTTAATGCATAATCTACAAGTCATTAATGAACGATATCCAAAATAGCCATTTTACCTCTGTTTTTCTAAATAATCTTATACAATCTATCAAGTACAAGTTACAAGAAAGTCATGCACTTCATTTACATTCTATATTCATTCTCAATTCATGAAATTACAAGAAATCCAAGTTAGAAACCCTAACCCGAGCTAAATAGTAAACCGTGACCCGTTTCTTGATTTTTATCCATTTTAAACCTCAACCACTACCCAAATAAGTTGTAATAACATAAATTACAACATTATAAATCATATTACATCATCATTTCATCATATTAACAACAATGTACAAGAATTAAATCAAAGAAACCCTAATCGAACCCTAATATGAACTTTTGACCCATTTACTCGTTTTCACCCATTTTAAACCCGAACCACCTATCAAATTTTGTTAATAATCCTTAATACAAGTCTCGTGATCAATAATCTATCATTATATCATCAATGTACTCGAAAATCCAAGACAAAAACCCTATTCGAGCCCTAAGGGAACCCGCGTACATTTTTTTATATTTTAACCCGTTTTGAAACTTTCTTTTGCAAACAAGCTTCACAATGACCATGCTACTCCATGTGCAAGCAGCTTACAAGTATCTTTCTTCCATTTCTTGGCTTTAAATCAAGCCACATCACCTCTTTTCTCCTCCATTCAAGCCGCGACAACAAACACCCCTTAGAAACCTTCCACCACCTCCATACTAGTCTCTAGCTTTGCTACATCACACCATAGCCTCTCCACTTCATCTCCTAGCTGCTACACATGTCCAAGCCTTGGTCCCTAAGTTTCCTTCGCCCCTAAGTTCCATTCGAGCCCTATATAAAGGGGTAAAACCCTTCCATTTCAAACCATCCCCCACAACTTCTCTCTTACACACAAATGGAGTTCTAATACTTCCATAGCAGAATTAGAAGATCAATAGAAGTCCTAAGATGAGAAGTGAAGAAAACAAACCAAGAAAAAAAGCCCCGGAGTTGTTATTCTAGGCGTACGAAGCTAAAAGTCCCGATTTCGACCCGTTTCCAAGCTATAAGCTCAAAACCAGGTTCCATAAGCTCACATTCTGTTTTCATACCCTTATAATGTTCATATGATCATGCTTAAACTATTGTTAAAAGCTTTGAACTCAAAAACATATGTGTTTTACCTTTTTGATCCAAACCGAGCTCATGAAACCCTAATTTCATGTTTTTGCTTAATCTATAAGCTAAACTTGTAAACTATTGTTATAATCTATCCTAATAAGCTTATCTAACATTATAATAAGTACTTTATTAAGTCTTGAAAGAATTTGAACTTAAAACCCGCGCGTTTTCATTTTAAAACCCTAATTTGACCCGTTTTGATTTCTAGCTTAACGAATCGTTATTTTGAACTTTTGTTACGTTAAACCTTCATATTTTAGCTTATATTAATAAGCTATAACCTGTAAATTACTTTTCATATTGAAAAATATCATTATTATGGATTTTGGACTTGTTTTGTAAATCATTTTCATGCAAGGGGTATATACTGTAACTTTTGAAAACTTATAAGTACAAGGACTATTTTTGCCACATTTCTAAAGTTATAACTATAGGGGTCTATTATGTCACTTTCCAAAGTACAAGGTTTACTTTGTACATCTTTTAAACTAGAAGGACCAAACTTGTAAAAGTGAAAACTCCAAGGGTATATTTTGCCATTTTTCATTCTTAAGGGTCTAAAATGTAACATTTTGAAAAAGTATAGAAATGTGTTCAAAACCTTATAAGACATAACTTTAATTAACGCTTGACGTGCTTATCATTTCCAGTTATTAAGCAAAACACTTAAAACCGATTATATTATAACTATTATATAATTCATCATCGATGTGCTTTTTAAAAATCCTGTCTCGAATCTATATCGTACCATAATACTAGGGAGCTTCATATTAAAGGGTTTCATCTTGGTATTATATTCTAACTGAGTTGTTGGGTTTACGATTTAAAGTGCCCTACCTCCTCAAACATTTACTGAATGACCTCTGAATTATGATGGCCCGAACGGTGATACAATACTCCATAATAATTCAATCAAAGATATACATTATACTAAGACTTGACATATTATCCCAGGTTACATGACGAAGCTGCTTTCTTTCAATCGATATTCTGAACTTTCACGCCCGAGTAGATAACATCGTACCACCATACGGACAACTTTCACTTGATATACTTTTGCCATCAATCGGATTTCCCTATTCTGTTAAGGTGAGGTCATAGCCTCTCTTTTCAATCTCTTTAATGTTTTCATAAACCCGCGAGGGGGATACATGCTTAAACTATGAATTTTGAATAATATGATTGTTTTACCATAAATGCAAGTGTTTTTTTCCAAATGTATGCTATCCAGATATATTATTGCCTAAGTAGCTTCCAGTGCCATTATTTCCATATCATGAACCATTAATTGCTTACGAGTGAGCGCGGATATTGTGAATAGATCTATTGGGGATGACGAATTTCGTTTGTATACCCATTCATAGGGTAGCCAAACGCACTATATTTGACCTAATGGGTAACCTTGGCAAGTTACCTTTTCCACGGGAACATTTGTTCCTCAACCAATGTCACTACGGTGATTTTCCCTGTTAACGTATTGGTGTCATGAGCTTAGATGCAATAATAATGTTATCATTTTTCCATAATAATTGTATTCCTTGCAATTATTACCATTATGATGACTTGCATTCAACTGTTCTCCATAATAATGTTGTTTTCTATGATAATGTTGTTCTCCATAATAATACTATTCTCCATGATAATGCTGTTTTCCATAATAATACTGTTTTCCATAATAATTATGCTCGTGCAATTGTTACACTATAATTTGTATTCAAACTATTTACCATAAATCTATGAATTTCACTCAACCATTGTGTTGGTCCTTTTTAGCATGTTTATTTAAGGTAATTGAGCAACTTATGGCATGGATTTGAAGATGGCTAAAACTTGTTATCATTCACATTTTATGTTTCTAGATTTTGAGACCTGCCTTTGTAAAACTCTGATTTTAATGAATGATAACGTATCTTTTAAAAACATCTCTTTTGAGTCGTTTTCTATGATTATGACTGTTGTACTATGAAGTAATACCCCAGATTAGCTTCCGCTGCTATATTGTAAAAATGGGGGTGTTACAGAAGCACAAGATCTTACACGGTCCTATGATTCCCCACAATCAGGTAAGTGAGCTACCGCATAGCAAACATATGAAACCCATTTACGCTATGTTGCTTACAACCAAACCCGATGACACTCCATGTTTTATAATCATATATATACAAATGCAACGAACATGCCATCTATAGTTTATGAGAACTCTAGCATCAATTAAATAATTAATCTTATTTTTTTTCTTTCTTTATACAAAGTCAAATAACTCTTCAGTCTCCATACCAGCTGTTGCGTCAAGTTGAGACGTTGTGCCTCCTTCGTTTTCCCAACCTCGCTCGGCCTGCAAAAGTTTTAAATTTTTAAATTTTATTGTAAAGACCAAGTAGACATCAAAGGGCTTGTGGCTAGGGGTGTCAAACGGGTTATTGGGTCGGGTTAGAGGGCTTATCGGGTCGTGTCTATCGGGTTTTGAGAAAGTTAAAACTAACCCGCAACCCGCCCCGATAAGGTATCAGGTCTATCGGGTTCGGGTCTATCAGGTTGCGGGTTATCGGGTTGAATCTATCGGGTTATCAGGTCACATGCTAATATCATATTGACCAATTTAGCATTAATCTTTTGTATGCTACAATAAATAAAGAAAGCAAGCAAATATATTATAAACACATATTTATATTCAATTTTTAGTCAGTGTGCTACGCTACTACTGATGCAAATTTGCAAACGTGCAAATCACCATAGCAAACTTGCAAAGCACCATAACTTATTTGCACCATAGCAAACTGGCAAAGCACCATAACAAAATTTGAACATATACTTAACCATATCTATTGTGGTATGCTTAGTAATTCAGAACAACGACTAATAAACTAGACAAAAGAGATTTATTTCAAAAATTACAGAATTTTTAATGGGTTATTATAGCTTATCGGGTCAACCCGATAACAAAATAATTAAGATAGAATAAACGAGTAACATGATAACATCATATGCAAGCTGTTGGGTTAATCGTTTATAAGAGAGTTTACGTGCATGCATGTCTGGACTTGCGTGAATATATATTATGGTGTTATATGTTTTAGTTAATAGTTTGAATTGGTATTAGTTTGACCGTATACGTTGAGATTAGGGGTGAGCATACCGGACCGTCGACCGGAGACCGGACCGGACCGAAGGTATTTCGGTCCGGTCCGCGGTCCGGTGTTTTGGACCAATTCGGTCCTCGGTCGGGTCCGGTCCTGCCCGACCAAAAACCCGATGATAATGCGTGTAGGACCGGACCGGACCGAAGACCGACCCGGACCGGACTGACCCGGACCAGACCGACCCGGACTGGACCGTACCATTTCGGTCCAGTCTTCGGTGCGCCGTTTTGGCTAGTTTCGGTCTCAGTCCAAGGTCGGTCCGGTCCGGTCCGGTCCTTGGACCGTGCTCACCCCTAGTTGAGATAGTGTGTGTGAAGAGTGGGTTGTACCGGTTCTTTAGGTAGTAGTAGTAGTTTGTTGCTATTTTCATGCAAACTATTGCTTTTTCTGAAGGCTATATAAAGCCATACATTATATGAATAAATAACAGGAAGTTTAGTCCTTTTATTTGGTCCTTTAGGCTGGACGGAGTGGTTCGAAACTCACCTAGGTGAGTTAGGAAGTCACGCGCGACTACCACGCCGGTCCAAAACTCACCTAGGTGAGTGGCCAATATTGTGGTGAGTTTCGGCTATTTTTTTGGCTTGATAGGGGAGTTACTCACCATAGGTGAGTTTTGAAAATGTGGGCCCCCCTTTGTTTTTATACCGTTACTTATTAAAAAAAAGTTTTTTTTAAAACCCCACTTTTCAGCTATAAATATTCACTACTTCAACCATTTTAAAACACAACTCTTCCAATTTATATACAATCTCTCTAAACACATTTCACATTCTATTTTACTTTAAAAAAATGTCTCAACAAAACACTCCCCGACCCAATAAACGTCAACCAAGAAACCCCAACCGAAGCAATCCACCGACACCCGATGGCACGTTTACGCTCCGAAACTCATCACCGAACACGAACTTATTACGACCACAATCATACTACAACCAACCTTACCCAAACCAACCATACCGAAACGCGTTTCATGAGTACTCGTCCCAACCTTCCTCGTTTCCATTTAGCCACCAAGACTACGTCTCACAAAATCAAATGGGTGGTTCGTCATCACAACCACGTACGAATCCACCCTTGTCTCCGATTAATGCATTTTCGCTAGGAGACTTGTACACGCCTCAATTTTCAGACTCTTTTCAAGAGAACACCGGTTATTGGCAACAACCCAATCCCGACGATTCTCCGGTTGAACAAGTTGCGATCTCACCAACAAAGAAAAAGAAGGCAACCCGCAACCGCCAAAAGAGGGTGAATCAAACCGAGCCTGCACCCCGGCAGACTGCTTGGACAACTGAGGAAGAAATTACGTTGGCTAAAGGTTGGCGTTCCGTTTCTGAAAACAAGGAGCGTGGTAACGCGATGAAGAAAGATGGCTTTTGGGTTGAGATTTTGGAGTACGTAGAGAGCAAAACAAAAAAGGAAGGTCGTCGGACGTACAATATGGTGATGGGAAAATGAAAGGTGGTGCGACCGGCCGTGGTTCGATTTTGTGGAATATACAGTAACGTCATGCGTATGGCGCAAGAGAGTGGAGCCGGAGACGAAGATTACATTCAAAAGGCAATGATTCACTATCAAGCTGAGTGTGGACTCCCCTTTAAATTTCGTCATTGTTGGGAAGTTTTAAAAGATAGTCCCAAATTTCAAGAGATAGCATTTCCAAACTTCGACCAAGGTTCTCAAGGAAGTAGCAAGAGGCACAAGTCATCTGGTTCTAATTCGTTCAACGCAGAGTCTGGGGACGCTAGTATTAATTTGAATAATACTGTTAACGATGAAGATGATGTGCAGGAAATTCGACGACCAGAGGGCAGGGACAAAGCGAAAAATAAAGGGTCCAAAGCGTCGGGATCGTCAACTATGAATGATGATGCACTGGCTAGGTTGATAGTAACCGAGATGACAGTTGTCGAGGTTGCACAACGCGAAAACTTTATGGAGCTCAAAAGGAGGGAGGTCTAATGTCGTGAACGAGAGATTGCAGCTGCGGAGTATCGAGCATAACAAGAAGACATGAAGTTATATCTCCAGCCATACGAACACTTGACCGGGGAGCAGCGATTGCAATAGATGCTTTTGAAATCTTTTCAAGATAACACCGGTTATTGTCAAGAACCCAATCCCCACGAATCTCCGGTTGAACAAGTCACGACCTCACCAACGAAGAAGAAGAAGGCAACCCGCAACCGCCAAAAGAGGCAGGTTCAAACGGATGATGCACCCCGGCAGACTGCATAGATAATTGAGAAAGAAATTGCGTTGGCTAAAGGTTGGCGTGCCATTTCTGAAAACAGCGAGCGTGGTAACACGAGGAAGAAAGTTGGCTTTTGGGTTGAGGTTATGGAGTACATTGAGAGCAAAACAAAACAGGAAGGTCGTCGGACGTACGATATGGTAGTGGGAAAATGGAAGGTGGTGCGACCGGCCGTGGTTCAGTTTTGCGGAATATAGAGTAACGTCATGCGTATGGCGCAAGAGAGTGGAGCCGGAGACGAAGATTACATTCAAAAGGCAATGGTTCACTGCTGAGTGTGGACTCCCCTTTAAATTTCGTCATTGTTGGGAAGTTTTAAAAGATAGTCCCAAATTTCAAGAGATAGCATTTCCAAACTTCAACCAAGGTTCTTAGGGAAGTAGCAAGATGCACAAATCATCTGGTTCTAGTTCGTTCAACGCAAAGTCTGGGGACGCTAGTATTAATTTGAATAATACTGTTGACGATGAAGATGATATGCAGGAAATTCGACGACCAAAGGGCAGGGATAAAGCGAAAGATACTGCGAAAAATAAAGGGTCCAAAGCGTCCGGATCGTCAACTATGAATGATGATGCACTGGCTAGGTTGATGGTAACTGAGATGACAGCTAAAGAGGTTGCACAACGCGAAAAATTTATGGAGCTCAAAAGGAGGGAGGTCGAATGTCGTGAACGAGAGATTGCAGCCGCGGTGTATCGAGCACAACAAGAAGACATGAGGTTATATCTCCAGCCATACGAACACTTGAGAGGGGGGGGGGGGCATTGGGCATAGGGATGCAATAAGGGCACAAATCAAGGCGAAATATAACTTGTAGTTTTAGTTTACGTTTATGTTTTAAATTATCTATGTATCGTTGCGTTTTAATTTATCTATGTATCGTTTATGTTTTTTAATTTAGTTAACGGTTTTTATTTAATTTAGTCACGTCTTACCCATTTACGTAAATATTTATTTTTTTAGTTTATGAATAAAAGTATTTAAATGAAAAAAAAGGTGAGTAAGGTGAGTTCTTATTACGGTTGAAAGGTGAGTTGTGGTGAGTTTTATTTAGAGAAAGAAAGTTGATTGTGACGCTGAGTAGTCGGGTGGTACACTCCCCCGGCGTGTCTGACTGCCTTTACACACTCATCCACTCCTCCAATAACGTACCTCTTCATTTACTCTTTCACCTGTATGTGATATTTCATTCCAGTTAGAGGCTACACAAGCATGGTTCTTTGGAAAAAATATGTTTATAAACATTGAGCGTCACAAAATCAAATTTGCTTTTAAAGCTGAAAAAGGCAACTGATGGATCTATTGACAATCAATAAAAGGCCTAGAAGGTAGTCGGATGGGATGGAATTTTTCTTAGTCCCCCCCCACCTCCAGATGCAAATGTAAGTTGTGTAACCAGAGTACCAAGTCTGTGAGGGTGGTGTCGAGGTTGACATATGCAGATGCATTTAGATGAAAACATTTTTTAAATGATCAAGACAAAAGTAATCATAAATGCAAGTCAAGAGAGGAAATTAAATATGAGGTACACATGAGAAAAATGATAAATGATTTGCTAGCTCAATAATCCATATCTATTGACAATTATTTACTATAAAAATATATTTCGTAGCAGGCATTGAAGATATATACGTTTATAAAAAGTAACGATCAAGTGATTGGGATTTTCGATGTTCAAATAAAATATTCGGTTTTATCCTACAAATATTAACATAAATTCAGGATATAGGTGACACAGAATACTTTAATTTGGGTAAACAAATGGTTCAAAAGAGAGGAAAACATGATTGTAATTTAGTTTTGAAAAGGTAAAAAAAAAGTTTTTCAGTATAGTTATGGTGAATGACGAGTCTTTTTTAACATTTATGTAGCGGCTTCTCCGGATTAATCACGGGACCATTTCTGACCCTCAGCTAGTTCTTCATATACGGTTTCTGAAAGGAAAAAAAACTATGCATTAGTGAGGGAAAAAAAAGAGAAACAAACTATGTTAACATCCCAACGACACTTCATAGTCTACCTTTGATTAACCAAAACTTTTTGAAACCCGTTAGAGCATCTCTAATGTTATAGACTTGCCTTTTTACTCATATACACTTCAACTAGTTTGTAACTCGGTTAACGTAAAAAAGAAAAAAAAAAAAATGATGACTGTTTCTCTTTATCCATTCTGAGAAGCTACCTTGGACTAGTAAGAAGCGCGCTTCGAACACCCTGATTATGCCATGTCACGTTTCCAAAGGTTCTTGATTTGAAACCCTAATTATTAGGGTTTTATGCGTATTAGAGATTCGACGCTATTGTTTCTTCGTGTTTTTTAGGCTGTTGTGTATGATTTATGTTGAAAGTTGGTTTTTTGGATTGGGGGAGGGGTGCGAAGTTATGAAGTTGAGCAGTAGAGTACAGCTCGTAGTGGTCCACTTGAATCGCGTTGTGGATTGCTGGTCTTAGATCGCCATCGTTCGTCTCGTGATGGTAAAATACATGATGTGTAATTACTATGTATTAAATCACAGAAGAGATCGCATATACTAAAATGTGTTGTAGGACTTACATGTTTCTTGATGATGAATTCTCCGGTATGTTTGTGTAGCATAGCTGAATACTCTTGTGATCTACTAGGCTGTCCCGTGCTTAGGCTATTGTCTAATTAGTATGCTAATGTTACTGGTAAATCAAGTAGGAAGAGTGTGAATTTAAGCACTTTATTTATGTAGGGAAACATGTACACTTTTAATTAAAATAAATCAGATTTCAATTAATAAATAATTAACAGAAAATGAATAACATAAAAGAAAACATACCGAATAGGGTAGAAGCAGAAGACAGACACTATGAACGATAAATAAGAAAACAGTAAAAGGTCATGGAACGAGGCACGTGTTAGACACGCTTCCCTTAAAACAGATTCGCCGTCTGTTTCCCAGGGTACAACGTTCAAAGCTGTTGTACAGCCGGAAGAAAAAATATTTGATTACCAATCTTGCTTTGTGCTTTGCAATGGTGCTCCATCGCTTCATCTTCTCTTCGAAGATCCATTTTATAGCCCTAGTGGTTTACACAAGGAAAAGTAAAACCACGAGCTTCAAAGTATGTTCTTGTATAATAGAAATCTATTTTACTTTTATTGGACTTCTTTCCATTGAGTCAATCTCGAGAAGTTACGCTTTCGGTTAAGATGTGTGTTCATTTTTCTCACCATAAAGAAACAAAATTCGACTTTTATTGGCTTCTTTCCATTGAGCCATTCCGAGGAAGATACCGCTTCTCGATAAGAAGTAGGTTCATTTCCTACCATAAAAGAAACAAAATCGGGTCCAAACGATTTCTCGGTTCTTGCCCTTTTGCATCTTCTAGGTTCAACCTCTTCTTCCTTGGGTTGATATTATCTCTCATCTTAGAGATCATTATCATCATGTTGTTTTTGATTTTGGACAACTTCATCATCTATTCCAGATGATCTTCCAATTTCCTTTGTTAACACGGAAATATTTTCAAAGAAGGAAGCACTTCTTTATTCCATTATCATATCCTTGTGTATATCCACAAATACAAAGAAACCATAAGCACTACTGTTATGAGCATATACTAAGAACATGCAATTCACAGTTTCAGGTCAAATCTCTTGAACCTTGGGGTTCAATGCAGATATCTTAGCTAGATACCCCCCATATTTGTAAATACTTATAAGATAGTCTTCTTCTCATCCATAGTTCATAAGAACTATCTTATATTCTTTACAAGGGATCTTATCTAAAAGATAAGTAGCCGACTCGCTTTCCCCCACATGCCATGGCTTAAACCAGGACTTAAGAACATGGCACTAACCATATCTTCTAAGGCACGATTCTTTTCTATATCAAGTGCAATAAATTTGTGTCTAAATTTAGAAATGGAGACACAAATTCACCTCCGATATGACTTCGAACCACCTTGTTTCCGATAATAAGTTGATTCTCAACTTATTTATATAGAACAATCTTGTCTATATCCTTACTCTCAAGTAATATTTTGTACCACCGTTAGCAAATATGAGGAAGTACTCGCTATTCGCTACCTTAGTAGGTATCAATCACATAAAACCATGTAAATCATATCAAGAGGTTCGGTTGTTTCCGTTCAACCGAGAGAAAAGACAATTTTGTCATTTGGCTTCAACACAAGTTTTAATTTTATAGTCCGTGTCAATACAAAACATGGGTATCCAATTTGGTTTAATTAGACAACATATTGAGTTATAGTTTAAAACATGTCTGAGTCAGCCATGCCATACATTTAAAGAATCAAATAAGCTAAATTCGCACTGATTTTACTAAAATGACCGTTAGAAAATACATTTAGCTTAAACATTTTAAAGGTGTAACCCCGTACGGACTTAAATTATGTTATTCATTAACTCAATTTTATTTGATTCAAACAAAAAATGAAAGCCAAATTTCATCAAGCAACCATCCGAACACAAGATTTCTACACATCTTCGGCACGTACAATGCGTTGGTTAACTTAAACTCTTTTCCAAATGTGAATCACATCTCCTTTTCCCCTGATATTAGCAGTTGGAGAGTTGCCCAAATTCGTTCTCTCCATTCTCAACTGCATTGAAAGAGATAATCAAACTCTTATCACCATATACATGACATGATACCGAAGTGTTAATCCACCATTATCTAAGGTAGGATTCCCTCATGGTCTCAGTTTTCATGTCATTCGGACCATATAACGCATAGTTATGGCACATAAGGTTTCTGAATGCTTCAAAGCATCTACCGTACACGTAACTCGTCTCCTTTTTAACAAGTTCGGGAGCAAATCCTTTAATGTCACTCGTGACATTCCAAATATATTGTTAATACGAGGTCCCATGATTAGTTTAAAACTAATTTGGTACTATTAACAACGTGCTCAATCACATAGTGTTTCTTAACAAAACCGATTTTAATCGACTTTTGTTTAAAACACTAATGTTTTGTAAGATCCATTATACAAAACCACTTTAAAGGAAGTCTTTCGACTAAACAATTAAACAATATCGCCTATTACATAATGTTTAAAAAAAACGCATATGTAATATGATGTTGTCAATTTTCATTAAGAAGATCTTAATAGATATGTTTCACATGATCTATTTCTACAATGAAACTCAACAAGGTTTCAGTAGATCCACTATTCTAAAGAAACTCAACAAGGTTTCTATAGAACTTTGTACCAACATCCTCTTTTTTGTACTTACGTTCCAATGACTCTCATAATTCTTTGGCAGTCGTAGTCTTGCAGTACACGTTGTACAAAGAGTCCACCAGACCATTAAGAACATAGTTGTGACACAAGAAGTCAGAATTTTTCCATGCTTCCACATCTTGCACAGCCTGTGCATTAGGGGGTTTGACCTTCCTTAGGAGGTTTCACCTGAGGTGCAGTCTTATTTAAGAACTACGCATGGTTTAAAGTTCCAAGATAGAAGAACAACTTCTGTTGCCACCTCTTAAAATTCTGCCCATTGAATTTTTTTAGTTTTTCAGCATGATTAGCAACTGTGTTGGTAACTGGCGCACCAGTTACGTTTACAGGAGTAGTCACAATCGTGTTTGTCTTCTTGAAAGATCAAACACAAACAATTAAATAAACTGTAATAATCCGGTATCCAAGAAATTCAATATTGATTTCTATAACCTTGTACCGGGTCTGCTTCAATGAAACTCAATCTTGGTTTTAATGAATCGATAATCAATGTGAGTAAGATATTGCTCCATTCTAATGCTCCATAGATCATAGTCTCCTGTTTGAGTATAGGAAGATTTAGTGCAGACACTGTTTGGGTAGTTTCTAAATGTGATTCCATCTTCTCTTTGATTATGAGATCTTGTGTAGATATAGTGTTCTTCTTATTCAGAGTTTCTCAACAAGCTCTGATACCACTTGTTGATCCCTTCTTGACAGATCTTACTTAGCTTGTTAAAGCTTGGTTATATTGGATAGATCCAAGACAACTATAGTAGAAACTAAGATTGAAAATATCACAAACTATGCGGAATCTAGTTTGCAATACCAAGAAGAACAATGAAACAGTAAAAACAAGATCTTTACTAAACTTTCAATATATTGAATACTATTTTGAATTACAAAATAGCTATAAATACTAATTATGATTGCTATGCAAACTATGAATACTAATATGAAAAACTGATATCTAGATCTATGCCTTAGAGTTCCTTTTATACACCAAGGAAACCCTAATGGGCTTATAGAACGTGTCAAGTGATCATGCATATCTATTCCTAATATAACGCATGCATATCACTTTAGCAGTACTAACTATATAACAAACAGTACTAACTAACAATACTAATAAACTGGCAGTACTAACAATTTGTATTGGCAGTACTAACTAAGCTTGACAGTACTAAGTCTTCTCATGACAGTACTAAGTTGAACCAGCAGTACAAAGTTGTAGAAGCCCTTAATTCCCAACAAATGGGATCACGATCAGATACAATAGTCTTGGGAAACCCATGATTCTTAACCACAATTTCCATGAATAACTCCACTACCTTAGGAGAGTTAAAATTGGTAGGTAAAGTTTTGAAGTGGACATACTTAGAAAACCAGTCCACGACCATCAAAATATTTGTCAATCATTTGAAAGTGGGCAACCCAGTAATAAAATACATAGACACGTCTTCCCAAACTACCGTTGGAGTAGGTAGAGGTTGCAATAACCCTCTTGTTGCCTGCGTAGAATACTTAGTCTGTTGACACACTAGACATTTTCTAATAAAATCTTCAACTGACTTTCGCATTCCTTTCTAATAAAATAAAGCATATAGTCTTACGAACATTTTCTTCGTACCCCCATGCCCAGCGCTCGGCGTGTTGTGGATTCAGATTCAACAGCCTTCACCTCTTTTGAGTCCTCTTTAATGGCATTATACTGAGCCTCTAGATGTACAAACACGAGAAACCGGTATTAGATCTTATATAATTATATATGATAATTATACTAAAAGAAAAGAAAAATATATTTTTTTACTTTTTATATTTTTACTTTTTTTAATTTTTGATTTGATTTTTTGATTTTTTTTTAAAACAAGAACAAAACTTTCAAAAATGAAAGGGTCTTCAAATCACTATCAACAAACTTCAAACGAGAGAATCTTAATCACAATTCCTCGGCAATGGCGCCAAAAATTGATATAGCAATTCTATACACGTTAAATATAAAATATGTAATATGATGGAAAATTACCAAATTACCCTTGAGGACAAATGTAAAAAAGGAAAATCTTCACAAATATATATATATAATATAATACGTATATTAACCGGGAAGTATGATTCCCGGGTCGTTACCCCCCAACGATTTGTGAAATTGAAACCACGTTTGATTTTTGGACAATGATTTGAATTGGGGACAAAGATATTTGATTTTTTACTTCTACAAATTAAAATAAGCTAATGATAATAATGAAAACAAATAAAGGAAAATCAAACTTTAGCTAAAAACGCAAAACAGGAACCCTAAACGGCAGTTAAATAACCTAATTTTTCAAAATTAAACCTAACATGAATTTTTCTTTTCAAATGGACTCTAATTGACTAAAAAGTAAGTTTAAAGAAAACTAGAACAAAAAGGGATTTGAAATGAGCTTTAAAATACGAAAAACAACGGGAACGAATCCCGTTCTTTAAAAAACGAAATTTTGCAAATTAGACCCTACGAAAGCAAAACTAATTTTCCTGTAAAATTTATGATAAAAGAAAATTTTCTAAAAAAGATTTATATTTTTTTGATTATTTTCTACTTTTTTGATTTTTTAAAATTTTTAATGAAAATAAATATTTAAAAATACTAAACTATCTATAAAAATTCTAGAAAAAATACAAAAAATAGCTTATACTAATTATAACCTAGGAAAAATAAGTTTGATATCACAGCTTAATGAATAAGCTACGAAATAAGCTATAACAGCTTATTAAGCAAAATAGGGCAAAACGTGTCTAAAGAATAAATGTTGCAAAAGTATAATGAAAAAGACACAAGGGCGCAGTGGTAGTGAGTGTGGTGTGTGTGTTATAAAAGGGTTGAAAGTGTTGAGGTCGGGGGTTCGAGTCTTGCTCACCCCCGATTTCCACTTTCCCTTTTTATTTCAAAAACTTATAAAAGCAAAGTTGTTAATAAGCTAAAAATAAGAATTTTTAATAAAAAAAACTTTTTATGAAAAGCCCTAAATAAGCTGTTAAACAGCTTATAAAATAACAAAAACTACTTAACTACTTATTTGGCTTTTTAAAGAATTTTTAGAACTTCACAAGCTAAAATAAGCTAAAACCTAAGAACAAAAAACACTTCTAAGACTAAAGTTAACCTAATAAGCTATTAGAGAATGACTAATAAGTCTGAAATCTCCAAATAAGCTCAAACAATACTAACTTAGTGTTAGTACCGTTAAGCTTTTACTTAAAGCTCAATTCCTCAATAAGCTAATCCAGAAAATAAGCTTTTGAAAATAAGTCCTTCTATGAATACTAAACAACTCCAGATATCCACTTTTTCAATTAACAAACTAAATCTAAGAATTATGATCTAGGAATTGAGAACTACTTATTTTTGGTTTTTTCTGATTTTTAAGCTAAATGACAGCTAATTTTAACTAAACAATTAAGCTAATTATGAAGAACCTTTTATCTAGATGTGATAAGCTACTTCTAAACTACCTCAAAACCAAATTTCAGATCCTAACACTAAGAATTACTCCCCTAAAATGGATTACCACCAAGTGAACAAACTAGTGCAAAATTATGCTAGCAATACCTTTGGTATGAAACCAGTAGGAACCACAAATGGATCAAATAAGTATTGCCTTGACTTATGGAGTCAAGTAACCTCAATCACACTCAGATAGAGTGTAATTGAGAGTCCTATTAATCCCAAAAAAACATAAATCAAGCGCTAAGACAACTTGGGTCTAAAATTTCAATCAGTTAACAAACAATAAGTTCCCCTGGTGTAGAATAGAGCAAAATGCACCTCAAAATTATTTTAAGCACAAACTACTCCATCAAACCTTATCAAAACTTAATCAATTATGGAATCAAAACTGACCAAAATGCAAACACCAAATTACTTTGACCAAATAAAGTCAAACAATACAGATCCAAACACTACTTAAGATCATGATCTCAATCAAATTATACTTCAACTATCAAATTTAGACATCAAGTACCAAATCCAGCTATCAAAATCAACTTAATATGATCAAATAACAATAATTCAAACACAATCTCAGATCTATAACTTTAGAATCAAACTCTGCAACATATAATCATATATAACTGTTGTAAGAACAATTAAAAAGTAAATTATGATTTAAACTAGATTAACTAAAAACAGATTTATATTATCTAATATTAAGATAATGAAACTACAAATAAGCAATTACTAAAGCCGAAAACAGCTTATTGACTAATATAAGCTTATACTTGTTTATTAAGCTTTTACACACCAGATCTAGGTGATATGAGCTCAAAGCCTAACAAATCATATATAAACCATAAGTATCAATCAATAAGCTATATTAGACTCAGATAAGAAACATAATAAGCAAATAAGCTAAACTACTATAAGCTATTATTAAACTACTTTTTAGAGGAATTTTAAAGGTAAACTTACAACTTAGCAAATGCTCTAATGAGATTTTAAAGCTCTCACGATCAATCTCATTTAACCTATATGTTTGCCACAAGCTCTAACCCAAACTCCATAAGCTCCTTTGGCAAACAAGCTTGATCCATATAGTATTTTATATTTTCTGGTTTATTAAGTTTAAGTAATGAATTAAACAAGTAAAACAGCTTACAAACCAGCTTATAGACTGGTTGAGCTTATGCAAGAGCTTGTATAAGCTTATGAATCATTTGTGAACAATTAAGTGAGATTTAAAAAATGAAATGAAAAGGAAACTATATTTTTGTGTTTTTATTATAATTTGAAAGGAAATTACAAGTGAATTGAAAGAGATTACAATTAAAATAAGCTTTGAATTGAAATTGACATGAAAACGTTACAAGAAAAAGAGATCCTCAAACTAGCTAAAAATGCTACTATTTATAGAGTGAGTGAGGAGTTGGGGTGAGGAGTGATGAGTCATCAGATTGCCTTCTATCCGTTGGATCATTGTGTGGAGATCACTCTTCAATTTTGTAACCCTTGGATGACATTACCCTTCACACGGATCAACTTTAGACCAACCATAGGATGCCACGTGGTCTTGAGAGGAGCGAGGATGTGGTTTGTGAGCTCTAACAGCTTGCGTTAACCTTACTTAACCCTAGTAGAGTTTTAATTAGAGTAAGGCTAAGGAATTTTGGGCGCGTTTTTTATTTTGGGATGAAAGTTGAGTTGGCGGGAAATTCTGTTGGGATGGTTGGGTGTATGGTTTATTTGTTGACCGGGGTTAGGTAAGGGTTGACCTGGGTTAGTGTATGATAGTGGGTCGGGTTATGGAAATGTTGGGCTCGGGTTATTCTTCACAGGTTTATGGATTTGGGTTAAATAAAGACTTAACACCCGTTTAGTTTAGGGACTATTTTAGGAATTTTAGGTTTTGTCATTTTGTGATTTAACTAAGGTTGACCATGAATTGACTTTGGTTGACCTTTGATAGCATTCTCCCGGCTCTTTGTGTGCTCTTTCGTTCCCGCGTCCGTGTTTGTCCGGTTTTGACCGTTTTCTTGAGATTTTTGCAATATCCGTACCTACACAATCACAAAGACAAAACAAACAAAATAAAAGCATTTTAAGCACAATTTTGTCTTTTATCGGTTAATTTTTATATAAAACGGATATGTGTTTTCACACATATCAAAATTCCCCAAACTAAGCGATTGCGTGTCCTCACGCAATATTATATGCTTTATAACCAAATACCTCAAAACTTCCCCAAACTAAATCTTTGAAAAGTAGCAAAGACTTTTGTGGAGAAAGTTAAGAAATCACAAGTTATAAAACACCATATTTTCCCATTTTTCTAAAACTTTTTCATTTTTTTAATATATAAACTTAGAATATTTTGACCTTTGTTATTTCCATAACTCTTAGGGATCATAGAACAAGATGCATTTCGATCCGAGAATGCCCCAAAAAGGATAAATTCATCATCCCTGACTTTTCACTTATCCAAACCAAGCTTAAAACAAAATCACAGCTAAATATCAGGAAAGATGCTAACACTACTCATATTTGCAACTTGTGAACTTTTCACTCTCTACATTTATTATATCTTAAGTAAGTGTGCTATTTTGAATTTCAACCATGGATCAACGTTTTGCAACATACTATCCTTCACGTTTCACCCAAGAATAATGAGTTTGAAGGCGAGATCATCCCATGTAGTGACTTTCGTCTCGGCACATCCCATCCTTGTGGCTAAGTGACCAGGCTTTTGACACCCCACAAAGACTATTATCGGGACTCACGGACCTTAGGTTTCAAAAGCTCTCAGGTTTCTCGGATATACATAGCTAAAAAAATAAAGTAGTCAAAGTTCAAAAGCATATTTGAATTTAACAAAAAGAAATCTATTTATTAATTCACACTTAATATTAAACATTTATGCAATTGTAACCCTCGACCTTTTAGAAGTCTGCAACATCGGTTGTGAGCCAGCAAGATGCAGCAAACTTTTATCAGCCTCAGATTTTATTCTTACTATGGGCTTTATTTAGAAGACTACCACATCGGTTGTGAGCCGGCAAGAGGTAGTAAACTTTTATCAGCCCACAGCTTTTATTATAATATATTTCATCATATATATTTTTTTTCATTTTTTTTATATTTTATATATAGAAGACTTCTTTTTGAAAAATTCAAGTATAAATTTGAACTAAGACTAAAATTTTTGCTATATATTACATAAAAAATTGTTGATTTAAGTTTAATCTCCAAAAACAGCACGTATATTAATCCGGTTAGAAGCTTATGGGAGAAAAAGCAACAAGTTACATACATGAGCTCTTAAGATTTCCAAATAATCCTTGTTTAGCATCCTACTCATACCTAACTCTATCATTTTTCGTTCTTCGCGAATTCTCGCGAACGCTTAGCCTAAAAGTTAAGAAACAAGCTAGAGCTCAACACGCTCGATCGGGTCAAAATTTACTCTTATTCTACCCAGCAAGAAAGTCAAAATTGTGACAAAAACACTTATTTTATTTTTGAAAATTTTAAAATTTTTCATTTTTTGAAAATTTTTGGTGGGAAAACGGGGTACGTGAGAACAACGGGTAAAAGTAGGTAAGATCATATCGAAGATATACTACCCCATACTAAAATCAAACATTGTCCTCAATGTTTCCTAGGGACAAAACACCGAACACGAGAGTCTTCAGAAAATTTGGGTCTATCCTGCAAACAATCACAAGTACAAACAACAAACACAAAGAACGGAAGAGTACAAGCCTCCTCACAACACATTAGAAGCTAGAAAGAAAATAGAAAATGGATAAGCATGGGGTGCCTCCCACGAAGCGCTTTGTTTTTGGTAACCGAGTCACATAGCTTGACTCGATCCCTGAATTCATTCGTCCTTAGGGAAAGTCTGGAGATCTGGGACAACCATGGTTGGTGTGTCCCCTCCGAAGTAGTGCTTAAGTCGGTGGCAGTTCACTTTGAAGTTTGATCCGTCAGAGTGAGATAATTTTGTAGTTATAACACCCTGTGTTTTCAAGTCATTGACGACATCAATAAATTCACAATGTATCTTTTGTATTGTACGCATTTGCTTT